>WBZZ01004886.1:15000-52500 GCA_019918135.1 Paulinella micropora
TGGAAGATTTCAAAATGAAATTTTTTCGAATTTTCAAACCCATCACTTTTGATTTTTGTTTTCTATCAAAAGAAGTTTGAGATAGCTGGTTTTACTCCATATGCACAAAGTGCAAGAGACGTGTGATCATGTGGCATACCTACATGCACGGAACAAGAAAGAAATCAAAACGGGGGAAAATCCTAACATGGGATGTACCCAAACATTGATGTCTCCTGAGCAGATGTTTCAAGATGTCCCTATGGAGAGATGTTCCGAGGTGAGCCTGCATGGTTCAGCGGGAGAGCTAGACCCGAAGTCCTTTCCAGCTTAGAAATCTAAGATCTCCAAACTCAAGAAGTGACCCCCCCCCCCCCCCCGGGCTATATAGATGATAAAACAAGTGCAGCATCTCTGACTCGCATAGAGACTGAAGGAATATGGTACAGATTGAGCTCGGTTTATCTGGACAAGAACGCGGGAAGACCGAAGGACATCTATTGTTGGGCTTTCTTAGTGAGAAAAAATGCTCACGTTTTTTGGTTGCTTATCTCGCGAAGGCAGATCAGAACCAGACTAGGTTGCATTAGAGAGCTTATGGATAAATATATGCGACCTTAAATGTATACTTCCCTGCGTCCACTTGGGACGAAAATCAATTAATACGATGTTGAGATACCAGAATGTATCCTGACTTTCCCAACATTCTACCACTTTCTGTCTATCTCGATGTAGAAGGTAAACCTTAGCATATGTGCAGTAGTATAGTAGTACATATGGCCTGTAGTGTATGCACATGAAATAAAATCAGCTATCTCGGCCTTCTTCCCAGTGAGAAAGAGAAGCAAAAGTGGGCCCTTTCTTTTTGGACACCTCTTGTATATGTATGTATGTATGTACGTATATATAGTAGTAGTAGTAGTAGTAGTAGTAGTAGTAGTAGTAGTAGTAGTAGTAGTGGTAATAGCAGTAGTAGTAGTAGTAGTAGTAGTGGTGGTGGTGATGGTAATAGCAGTAGTAGTAGTAGTAGTAGTAGTAGTAGTAGTAGTAGTAGTAGTAGTAGTAGTAGTAGTAGTAGTAGTAGTAGTAGTTGGTAGTTGGTAGTTAGTAGTTAGTAGTTAGTAGTTAGTAGTTAGTAGTAGTAGTAGTAGTAGTAGTAGTAGTAGTAGTAGTAGTAGTAGTAGTAGTAGTAGTAGTAGTATAGTAATGATAGTTTTAATTATGCTACTAATACTGCTGCAATTCCTACTGCATGTATTTTGTTGCTGTTATCACAATCCATGTCTCGCTCAAGGACAAGCAAAGTATCATCTGGTGTTTGGTTGATACTCAACAATTAAATATCCTATTAATATGTTTATTGGATATCAAGTGGACTATTTGCTACCTCAAGTGATCGAATGTGTTTCCCTTGCTTGTTGTCAGGTTGCGATCCCTTATGGTATCCGCCAATGCTGTTCGTTTCAATTCGAATAAAAAAATTCTCACAGGCCCCAGCATTCTCAGTGTGGCCATGGCTACTGCGGGTATTAAGCAGTTGCACATGCTCCATCGTTATCGTTGCGTCTTTGATTGTTAAGACCAGATGGTACTTGTGTCTGCGACAAAGGCTGGACGGTAAGTCTCATCCACGCTTCTGTTGTTTAAATTGTTTGTATTTAGGGTAACGGGGATATGATCACTACAGACAATTGCCACCTTGTACGTTCTCGGTGTTAAATGTGCTGCCATCGCTGCTTTCATGTCCTCGTAGAATCTGCTGCTGATTCGTGTGCTCTGGATTCTCCCCGCTATCATCATCAGCATAATGGTCTGTGCGAATTGTCGACCTATTCAAGCTTTTATCTTCAGTCAATCGTGTGCAGCTGTATCGCTTCTACTGGAATTTCTTCTTTCAACTGGAAATTTTCCGAAACAAGCAAGCCCAATCAAGGTATCCAAATCAAGTTATGTACACCGTCCAATGTCTGACAAAATACAGGAAACCGATTCCCCCTGGGATAAGAGGGTCTGTCATGACCTGTTTTCAAAACATAAATAAGTAAAATGTGCCCTCCTATAGAGTGCTTTTCAAAATGAGAGCGATTTGGATGACAGACGCATTGCGCTGCACGTTTTTCTTTGGGTGAGAAATTATTTTCCTGTGCTTCATCCCATGAATCGTGCATGGTTAGAACTGCCGCTGCCTCGTACATATTTTTTTGTGTGGCCAAAATAATGTTTCCTGCGAGACAGGTCCATTCCTCACTTTTCCTGAGAAATGCAGTTTTCTCGTGGTTTCATTAGATTTCACGCGACATCATTTTCAACTTGTCCTTCAATATTGCAGCGTTTCAGTTTTACAATACTGTAAGTCATCATAATGTTCGGCCCTTTTTGCACTGGATAAACGTTGTGCAGGTTATCAGTAATATCTGGATGTACCTTGTTATCAGCATGAAGGCCGCTCGCCTTCCGGTGCGATTTTTTGTGGAGTTCATTTCGTCATTTTTGTGCGTGTGATTCAGCTATCCAAACTGGAAAAAATTTTAAAGAAGCTGAAGATGTTAACAGTTGGTAAGTTTCAGTCCATCTGCGTTGAGCTGAAACAGAGATTGCTTTGTAATATGTGTCAGTTTTGACGGTGATCAATGCCCTCATAATGGCCTTGCCGTGGATAACGTGGATTTATCCCGAGTATCAGGTAGCAATCACTATTCATCTACTTTAGAAACAGCCTGGTTTGTTTCATTAGTGGGAAGTGGCACGCGCCTATTATGTGGGGAAGGTAGATTTTGTTTTGATATTTTGAATTAATATAGTTTCTGTGTAGGGATTTTTCGTTGTTGTGAACGTCTCGGTCCCCTTTCCCCCCCTCCATTTGTGGCCCTCTTATTGATGTATATACTTTTCTTATGCAGACTGAGGCTTGGACTAATTTTGCCGTCACGAGACAGTTAGAAGAGGCAGCGTCGATGGTTCCTTCCAACCAAGATGACACTCGTCGTCAGAAATTGTACGTTGTGAGTTGATCGGATGTGCGATTTTGCATCCGCATGAATCTTCCAGGATCTCTTCCATGAAACAGCATGCCCGAACAGCCATGAAGTAATTGTGATGTAATTTTAAATCACCCTTTTACAAACATACTTTGATCGCAGGTCAGGATTGATAGCATTTGTCATATGGCTGGTTGTGGGCTTATGGCCTTACGTGACGTCCTGTGGTCTTGCCCCCACCCTCCTCCCCACTGCCAATTTCCTGCATTTCCTCATGGCGCAAGCTCATCGCGAAATTACTAAGTAACTTGCTTGTACTTACTGTTCAGACTGTTTGGTGCTTCCTTTAATCCTCCTTCTTGCAGCCAAAACGGTGCTCGAGAATGTCAAGTGGCCGATAGTTTACTACGATTATTATCTAGGGTATTGGTTTCCTGGAATTTCTTCCAAAAGGGGAAAAGAAAAATCGCAAACAGGTAATTTTTTTTCTACTTTTTTCCGAAATTCACTATTTCTCTCTCTCTCTCTCTCTCTCTCTCTCTATTTCGTCCAGAGTACTACCAGTGTGACTGAGGGCAGCTCAGCTATGAATGCCGTTACAAGGTTTCCCAATCGTTGTTCTTTCAGGAATGTCTTGCATGGTCTTTGACTACAGTAATAAAACGGCTAACAGCAGCAAACGACTTATTACTAATCAACGGTGTCTCTCCTTTGTCTGCAAGTTGACCCCGAAATTTTGGTCTAATGATATGTTAGTGAAACAAGCTCACAAGCACATATTGCTGTTGGGGCTTCTCCTATTCAAACAACAATCAGGTATGCGATTGTTGAGCTGTCAGGTCAGTACTCTCACCTCGGAAACTTTTGGTTAGCATGGCCAGCCAAGCAAAAAGTGAGATTGACACAAGCCCTGGGCCGGAGGAGGTAGCAACTTTTGTGTTGGTGTTGTGGTTTTCATCTTATGCTATGAAGGATGAGAAAGTCAACACACTTGCAAACGAATCTGAGAAGCCGCAGGACCTGCCAGAGAAGCCTGAGGAGCTACAGGAGCTAGAACAGAAGGTTTCACCAGATTCAGCCTCCTTAGTCATGATCATTGTGCTAGGATTTGGAGAGCGACACGAAACATGGGCTGGGAACTCTGAAGATTCCTAACAGAGACAGTGACGAAGTTGAAGGCCGCATGGTTCGATTGTACACGTGGGATGGTAGGAACTTCTTCTTCTTCTTCTTCTTTTTTTTTTTTTTTTTTTTTTTTTTTTTTTTTTTTTTTTTGCCTCTGCTAAGTTAACCGATTGATTGCAGGAGAGGAACCAGCAACTTTCGAGTTCAAGGAAGAACGTAAGAACACAAACAAGCCGCTCAATCAAAACCGTCCAACCACATCTCCTGGTATCTTTTCCTTGCCGTTCCGGAAGGGTAAGGGTCTAGCGCGACCAGCCACAGTGGTACCTCAGTTGGCTCGTCCACATTCTTCCCCTTCCATGGACCGTCCAAATTCTTCCCCCCCTTCCATGGATTCCAATCACGACGCACCACAGAAGAAGTCCTCCAAGCAAAAGTACGGACAATATGCTATTAAAGCAGGGGAGCCGATTGAACCGGCTGACCGTCCACTCACCACCACACCAGGGATCCGAGCAACAGAGAATGACGAGGAAGAATCTGAAAGTATCATGCGGGTAGACGACGATGATGATAATGATGACGTTGCACTTGCCTCACCGATCCTTCCTGACCCACCCACTCGCCATGATCATCATGAGATTGAAGCAACCAGTCCTTATTATGTCTCTAGAAATCTCCCTACGGATGATAATCATCGTCAGGATCTTGGTCATCATCATGAGCTTCCCGACGTCAATCCAGATTATGGCCCTAGAAAACCTTCTGGAGTTCTGCATGACTTGCAAGACAACTCTGAGCCCCGTGACCTTGATCATAATATTGACGCACCCAATCCAGACGCTGAGTCTACGCTTCGCCTGGAAGAAGGCAATGAACATCGCACGGACCATCAAAAGGATCTCATGCATGAATAGAGGGGGCGTTGTTGACCGTATGCAGAGATAAGTGTGGGGTGCTTCCAGTGTATATTCAAATCACATGTTTACATAGATCTAGGGAAGGGGTTTGAAAAAAAGCATAGAGGAAGGGGCAAAATCATACTACCTTGTATTAGTGTCAATGTTTTCCAACAAAATCCTTTGGGTGATAGGCATGATTTCTCTTAATTTTTTTTATTTCTTTATATAATTCCGTACATTTCAATATTACTAACGATATTCAGATAACTTCAAATATGGCAGATTCATACCAGCTATAAGAAATTTCTGAAACTGTAATGTTTGCTTATTCAAAGTTCTGATAAATAAGCATCACTCTGCCCTACTGCAGTTATCTGCTTTTCGCTACTAATACATATCAGCGTTGAGACGAATAATGATAATTTAGTTTTTCACAAGTTATGTTATTTTACAGAACAAACACGAATGGCAAGTTCGTTTGAAGGTTAATTCATAGTAGTGTTACACTGTTACTATCTGTGAGTAGTTCGAGTCAATTGTGCGTAACGGTGAAGTAAGGGGAGCAAAGACTTTGAGCGGCGGTTGCAGTGTCCCGCGCACTTACTAGTAGTGAAGTTGTACGGTGTCTGTTCAGTTCAGTGAATCTGTCTGCGCATTAAAGTGACGATAGTGCAACGCGACTTCTTACAGAGTCTCCCGGCAAGCCGCAGAGTTAAAAGTGAGGTATATAAGGTTAGTGAGTGACAGGTTTACAGCTATTCACAGGTTATGAGGTTTTGGGAACATAGCACGTGACAAAATTTCACTTAAGGGGGCGACGCGTTTGTGATATTAGACTGTACTGCTCAGAGGTGCTCTCTGGGTGACCTGTTTGTTCGTCTCCCAGGCGTCCCCTCATTTTTTGTCGGTGAAAATCAAAAGATATATATTATTTTATGCAAGCTATTAGACTATAGATTTTGTAACTAATATATCCATGTATTTAACCCGATTAGGCGGTTAGATCCCCTAGCAGAATAACTAATGCAAATCCGGTGGCACCTTAATGGACAGAGTGTGTATATCTTCCCACATTAAGTGGGTCCAGTTATTGTTCTGTTATTAATACCTACCAATCGTTTTAGTCATCCGTTACTGTTGGGTAAAGTATAATCATTAAAGTCATTCTTCGGTACTTCGTATGTATTTATCATGTTATGAAGCCTTGAAGCGCCGCTACTGAGCGCAAGACCCTTCCTAGAGTGTCTCCGAGCAACGAAGAAAGCTAGCAAGAACACCCAGAGGGACGTTGCCTCGTTAGTGTTTCGTGCCAGAACAGAACTAAATTCTGTGGACATCACCTCCCGAATTACTATCAGGTAAAAACTTATTTATATATTTCGTCTGGCCGGACCGTCGTCTGAGTTGAATGCCAATTCTAAGTTTTCATCCTGGTCTTTTGGCTGCTTTTTGTCTTTGCGTCACAATAATAACAATAATAATAACAATAATAGTAATAATAATAATAATAATAATAATAATAATAATAATAATAATAATAATAATAATAATAATATTATTATTATTATTATTTACTATATCTGAGGCGTACTGATGCAGCTAATGGCATATCCTCAACGGACATAAGCCTCCAATACCCTTGTTCGAGGTCCTCCACCCCCCCGTGTCAGTCTCGCCTGATGATCGGGGCCACCGATGGAGCTCCTGAGGGCAAGACTGCACTAAGCAGAGGTTATTCCTATTATTATTATTATTATTATTATTATTATTATTATTATTATTATTATTATTATTATTATTATTATTTGGACACCGTGATAGCCCAGTGGTCAAGTTCTACCATCTGGGCCCTGTCGCCAGTTCGATTCCCGTCGGTGCCACCAGTATTTTCATTGAACATACCTGTCTATTTCTGGACCAGTATTTTCATTGAACATACCGGCCCGTCTGGAAGTGTTGGAACTGCACTTGCGGGGGTGTCATTAGAGCTTATCGTCAATTCTTCGTACTCCCCTCACGGGTGAGACGATGGAGGCGCATGTGCAGAAATGCATCAGCCATTGACAGAGAAGCACTATTATTATTATTATTATTATTATTATTATTATTATTATTATTATTATGGACACCGTGATAGCCAAATGGTCAAGTTCTACCATCTGGGCCCTGTCGCCAGTTCGATTCCCGTCGGTGCCACCAGTATTTTCATTGAACATACCGGTCCGTCTGGAAGTGTTGGAACTGCCCGTGCGAATTTGAATTATTTTTTATGTTAACAGTAATATGTATTTATTAAAAGAAATTACTTTTGTTTTGATAAGGTAAGAGGGTGTAAAAAATTGGTGGGGACTAGTTCAAGATGCGAGCTTTCTAAATATATAAACATTTTTTTAAAAGGCCTTCTGGTTTAGGAGGAGATTTTTCCTGGGTTTTGTGTACTTTTGAGACTTTTTACACTAAAAAATATTCAAGCCGGGCCAGGGCACACCTCAATTTTTTCCGCCCCTATCGAATTTTTTAAGTTTTTTTTTTCGAGTTTTGAGAGGGCGCCATTCATGCCTTCCACGAAGCGCAGCAAATCTTGGAGGCGCGAGAAGGTTGGGGACAAAAGCCCTCACAGATCCAAACAGGCAATTCGTAACGAAGCCAGGGTTGAAAAAAAACAGAAGCTTGACAACGCAATCTATGTGCAAGAGCAGCGAGAAAAAGAACCTTCGTACGGCATGGAAACCGGAATTGCTTATGAGCCTGACTGCCCACAACCCAGGGGCCACCGACCGAGTCTCTTTTCTATAACGTTAGAATAGATTATGATGCACAAAATCCCCCCCCCCCCAAGACAGAACGTTTTCAACCTGCTTAGTGAAAAAACTATCTCTACATGGCATGCTGCTTATGACACTGCTGCTTCTGATTCTGCTACTGTTGATGCTAAGCCTGTGCGTCTGAGATGGAATGCTGCCTTTGATGGTGAGGGTGAGGGGATTTTTTGTGGAGCCTATCGTCGATTCTTCGTACTCCCCTCACGGGTGAGACGATGGAGGCGCATGTGCAGATTTGCATCAGCCATTGACAGAGAAGCACTATTATTATTATTATTATTATTATTATTATTATTATTATTATTATTATTATTATTATTATTATTATTATTATTATTATTATTATTATTATTATTATTATTATTATTATTATTATTATTATTATGGACACCGTGATAGCCCAGTGGTCAAGTTCTACCATCTGGGCCCTGTCGCCAGTTCGATTCCCGTCGGTGCCACCAGTATTTTCATTGAACATACCGATCCGTCTGGACCAGTATTTTCATTGAACATACCGGCCCGTCTGGAAGTGTTGGAACTGCCCTTGCGGGGGTGTCATTAGAGCTTATCGTCAATTCTTCGTACTCCCCTCACGGGTGAGACGATGGAGGCGCATGTGCAGAAATGCATCAGCCATTGACAGAGAAGCACTATTATTATTATTATTATTATTATTATTAGTAAATCTGCCTTGGAGTGTTGACTGTGACATATTTGAGGGAAATCCCGATGAAACAACCTAGTCACACTTGCTAAACAGAGTTCCAGCCCAATGGCCTCAAGGCGTTAAACTGTGACGCCAACTCATAACCCTTTGGTGGTAGATGCTGGGGAGGAGGGTCGTTGCGCGCGTAAAAGATCTTAAACTCCGCATATGCTGGTTGATAGCCCAGGACCCAGCAGACACCAGATTGTTATGGGTGGGGTTTCGAGGCAGCTCTAGCAACCGCGCTTGGTGTATGCACTTGCACATTCGGTGACGTCTTGCAAGAGGTTGCTGGGACTGCGGAATAACCTCGGCTTAGCGCAGTCTTGCCCTCAGGAGCTCCATCGGTGGCCCCGATCATCAGGCGAGAGACTGGCACGGGGGGGTGGAGGACCTCGAACAAGGGTATTGGAGGCTTATGTCCGTTGAGGATATGCCATTAGCTGCATCAGTACGCCTTAGATATAGTATTATTATTACTATTATTATTACTATTACTATAATTATTATTATTATTATTTTCTCTTGTCTTTCTTTCTCTTTCGCTTCCCCCCCTCCTTTTTTTTTTTTTTTTTTTTTTTTTTTTTTTTTTTTCTTTTGGGAGTCCATGCAAATAGTTGGAGCCGGGTGTTCGTGGAGCCGGGGCACAGAGAGTAGCACAGATCAGAGTCAATGTTTTTAAGCCTCCAATACCCTTGTTCGTGGTCCTCCACCCCCCCGTGTCAGTCTCTCGCCTGATGATCGGGGAATAATAATAATAATAATACTACTATATCTGAGGCGTACTGATGCAGCTAATGGCATATCCTCAACGGACATAAGCCTCCAATACCCTTGTTCGAGGTCCTCCACCCCCCCGTGTCAGTCTCTCGCCTGATGATCGGGGCCACCGATGGAGCTCCTGAGGGCAAGACTGCACTAAGCCGAGGTTATTCCGCAGTCCCAGCAACCTCTTGCAAGACGTCACCGAATGTGCAAGTGCATACACCAAGCGCGGTTGCTAGAGCTGCCTCGAAACCCCACCCATAACAATCTGGTGTCTGCTGGGTCCTGGGCTATCAACCAGCATATGCGGAGTTTAAGATCTTTTACGCGCGCAACGACCCTCCTCCCCAGCATCTACCACCAAAGGGTTATGAGTTGGCGTCACAGTTTAACGCCTTGAGGCCATTGGGCTGAATAATAATAATAATAATAATAATAATAATAATAATAATAATAATAATAATAATAATAATAATAATAATAATAATAATAATAATAGTGCTTCTCTGTCAATGGCTGATGCATTTCTGCACATGCGCCTCCATCGTCTCACCCGTGAGGGGAGTACGAAGAATTGGCGATAAGCTCTAATGACACCCCCGCAAGGGCAGTTCCAACACTTCCAGACGGGCCGGTATGTTCAATGAAAATACTGGTCCAGAAATAGACCGGTATGTTCAATGAAAATACTGGTGGCACCGACGGGAATCGAACTGGCGACAGGGCCCAGATGGTAGAACTTGACCACTGGGCTATCACGGTGTCCAATAATAATAATAATAATAATAATAATAATAATAATAATAATAATAATAATAATAATAATAATAATAATAATAATAATAATAATAATAATACTATATCTGAGGCGTACTGATGCAGCTAATGGCATATCCTCAACGGACATAAGCCTCCAATACCCTTGTTCGAGGTCCTCCACCCCCCCGTGTCAGTCTCTCGCCTGATGATCGGGGCCACCGATGGAGCTCCTGAGGGCAAGACTGCACTAAGCCGAGGTTATTCCGCAGTCCCAGCAACCTCTTGCAAGACGTCACCGAATGTGCAAGTGCATACACCAAGCGCGGTTGCTAGAGCTGCCTCGAAACCCCACCCATAACAATCTGGTGTCTACTGGGTCCTGGGCTATCAACCAGCATATGCGGAGTTTAAGATCTTTTACGCGCGCAACGACCCTCCTCCCCAGCATCTACCACCAAAGGGTTATGAGTTGGCGTCACAGTTTAACGCCTTGAGGCCATTGGGCTGGAACTCTGTTTAGCAAGTGTGACTAGGTTGTTTCATCGGGATTTCCCTCAAATATGTCACAGTCAACACTCCAAGGAATAATAATAATAATAATAATAATAATAATAATAATAGTAAAATAGCAAGACCAAATGCGTCTGTCACTAATCCCGATAAGTACACTCTGCATAATTTACTCTATGCCATGGACTTTGTGTCTTGGATGCGGCAACAGGATCCGTCTCGATTGAAGTACTTGGATGAGTCCCATTTCGAAATGTCCATTTGTTTGCACAGAGGTCGCATGCATGTTTGTTTTGCAGATTGTAGTCGTTGGCCGTATTGCCGGGCCCCGCGGGGGGAGAGAGTGACTAGGTCTAGGCACATGTCAGAGGCAGCTAGGACGTCCTTTAGCGTTACATACATGACTAGCCTAACACATCCGAGAGGGGGGGTATTGTTATCTATCAGGGATAGTTCAAATGATGCAACAGATTATTTTGAGTCGCTTGTTGATGCATGTCACAATGGCTATTGGCGGGAGGGTGATATTCTCGTGGTGGATAATGCGAGAACTCACGGGGCAGCAGTGGTAGCGATTTGCAAGATATGTTGTTTGCTGTTGTGGGAGTGACATATGTACGTGTGCCTGCCTATTTTCCGGAACTCATGCCCCCTGAGTTAGTTTTTCAGAATGTGAAGCGCTATATGCGTGCGCACAGAGGTTTTGGCACCTTTCGGGAGGAGATTTTGAAGCCAGGGATTTGCGCGTGGAACTTGCTTAGAGTTTGTAGCTCGTCAGGACAGGATGTGTATTCCCCAGTGACTTGATTTTAATAATAGATTATGTAAATCCAAGTCGATATATACTAATATTGTATGGTAGGCAAACTTTCAAGTTTACTGACTTATTAAACTTATACCGGATCTGTATAAATTGATTTCAATCATTGTTAATATATACCGGAGTAAAAAACCTAACGAATATATATATATATATATTAAAAATATTTAAAAAAAGTTAAATGTATTAAAAAAGTTAAGAGTATAAAAAGTTGAAAGTATTAATATAAAAAAAGTTCAACGTATAAAAAAAGTTAAAGGCATAAAAAAAGTTACGTGTATAAAAAAAGTTTAACTTTTTAAATATTAAGATAGAACTTTTTTATAAGTGTGAGACTAAGTTAATAATCTGCCGTATACTTGCTGTGTCCTACAGTAGATACTTTATTGAGAAAAGGGCGCCAGGGGACGGCCCGATTATATACTAGGCCGGACATACGTAATGGCTCTAACGACACACATTACATATGCCGGCCCATACTGACTATCCGGTTAATTATATTAATTGATTTAACACTCCCCCTGGATCAAAGTAAATTATTAAATTAACTGTAGGTCCCAATACATCTATTCTGTGAAAATTATAAAAACACAGACTTAAAACATAATAATATTACTCACTCTTACCCTCACTCTCTCCAAGAGGTTATGTCGATGGTGGCTACCTGGTTTGCTAGGGCAAGTATGCATCAACTAGATTACATACAGGGCAGCTCCACCCAGTCAAGCTAGGCCTGGTCGACGAGAAGAGGATTAGGTCCTACGCACCCCCTATCCTATGTTGAGTAACATTATGTATGTAACGCAAGTACGGTATGGTCATAATACACATATAATATTGATATATATATATATATATATATATATATATATGATCACGTACGTAGCCATAATATATAAAATAAGATATATGATAATGTATCCATCTGTACTGATCTATCAAATGTATGATCAACTTGAACTATATGTTACTTATCTATCCGGTAGTATGAATTTATAAATTTGACAGCGCTTCCCGTAGAGGGGTATAAACAGAACATAAAATAATATAATATATGTGAACAAAGACACGATATCTGTAATTATCGGCCTGTCTGGTACATCCGGCTGGTCTGACGTACTTCCGTGTTGTTCCACACTCCCGTGTGGCACGTTCACCGACCAGCCGGACTCCATGTCGGCTTCTTATAGATTTTTATGAATATAATATTAAGTGTATAGAGATAGAAGTTGGAACGAAGCGAGCAAAAGCGACGAGATCCTTATTTCAGGTTGAAAAACTGAAGTAATAGTTAAACCGGTTTGACAATTACTGGTTTGCTCCGGGCTTCGCCCGGAGTTAACCGCCGTTAAAGTTCCGAGGAGACGTTTCGCTTTTACGGTAGTCCGGTCGGCGCGGCGTAGCCGTGCCGGCGGAGCCGGCGCGTGTTTGATCCGGCGTCTGGTTAGGCCTAGGTTGGAAAGTTGGGAAGATCGAAAGATCTTCCCAACTTTCAAACTCCCGCCCACCCTTCCCTTGTTTTGTTTTGTTTGTCCTTTGCTTCTGTCTGCTCTGGGCTTTTGGTGGTGTTCGGTGATCGCTGGTGGCCTCCGCTGGTTCTGCTCGCTCCGACTTCGTCGCGTCTCCCTTGGACTGTTTTGGTGCTACCTTCGATTGTTGCCGTGAACAACTAGTCACTAGGTTGGCCTGCTCATTGTGCTTGGTGCCTTCCCTTGTTTAGTGTAGGTTTGTTCCGGTCCTTGGGATTGTTCAGTCGCTCTAACATTAGTTTGCCGTCCGCTCTCCCCTCCTCCGCCCGGTTTCTCTGTCCGGCTTTAATGGATAGTGTTATTCCATTTCTTTGTTTTTTCCTTCCACTATCCCCTCCTCCACCCGGTCTTCTTAGTTGACTAGTAGAGCGTGCCGGTATTTGTAATGTTCGGTTTCAGTACTCAAGTTTTTAGGTGCGGCTGTCTGTGTTCCGAGTGGACTTCAGAGCCGTCAACTTTTAGTGTTTTGTAAACTTGAGTCCTGAAATATTTGAGCCTAGCCCCTTTCCCTCCACACTACTCCGACGAGTTCGGAAGGTTAGGCCAATAAAGCTTTTCTGTTCTCTAAATTTGAAACTACGATACGGAAACTTTAACCTGAAATACTAATGTATTTTCAGGCGCCAGAACTCATTGCTCATTTCCTCATTCTGGGGCCGGTCACTCGCCACCGGGCCCCGTCGGCACTTGTTTATTCGCTCACCTGTACAACTTATGTGTAATATGCGAGAAAATTATTGTATTGCATACCCCTCGGGAATATAAACGAAGTTCAAGATGATGAGCCTTACTAGTACGGGAATTGATCGGGTTTTATCCTGAATTTAGCGCAATTTTCCCTACTAAGCACAACGGAGATTTTCCAGCCAGGTAATTGAATTTATCTACCGTGAAATGTATTTTGGTGAATACATCTGCGATATTTCTTCCGTAGGGACCCGGAATAGTTTGACCTTTCCTTCTCTCACGAGTTGCGCTAGAAGATGGTATCGAACCTCTATGCGCTTGGTCCTAGCTTCCCCTAGTCCTCTCTCCGACAATAATATCGTTCCTTCGTTATCCTCGAAGAGAGGAGTAGGGCCTTCAAGATTTGTTCCGATATCCCGTAAAGTTTGTTGAAATGCAAGAAGATCTCTGACCGCCTCATTAGCTGAAACAGTCTCGGATTCTAATGTAGATTGGGCTATCACGGATTGCAGTTTAGAAAACCACGAAATTGGTGTCCCGTTCAATAAGTAGACGTATCCGGATTTTGATTTTCGCGAGTTCTTATCCCCCGCAAAATCCGAGTCTACAAATCCGACTATCGGTTGTTCCGCGATAATTCTGTCTACACTAGCAAGAACTGGCCCGCTGAACATGTCCATTCCGGGTATTGCGGGTTTTCCAATGATATCATCGATTGCGCTGGCCGCTGCGCAGGATTCCAGATTAGGTTTCCAAGATTCCGGAGTTTTAGGAACCGAGAAACTAGTTTCTAGCAACTTCCGTAAATTTCGATCTCCTCTCCTGAAAAATAGCGCTCGCGGGGTCAGGAGCCACAAGAACATCCGATGCACCATATTGCTGTTGACATTCAAGACAACAAAAAAAATTGATTTTTCTGTTTTGGTTGGAATTTCAGTTTTGGTTGAAATTTGGATTTTGGGTGAAAATTTGAATTTTTCAAATTAACGGCTATATTCGTCCGCAAAATATCGTAAATTTTCGCGAAATGTTACAGTTAAATTTGAAAATTTGAATTTTTGTCACAAAAATGAAAAACTGTCACAAAAATGAAAATCTGACACAAAAATGAAAAACTAATTTTTGTTGTCTTGAATGTCAACAGCAATAGCATAAGACATCTCCGGATTAGAGACCTGGGACTTAGCTGCTATACTTAAAGGGCATATGAGGAGCACGTATGGGCCGGGTGTGGACAGCCAAAAGATAAGCATCCCTATCAGGCATCTAAGATCATAGCGTAATAGGCGATGGTCCTTCTTTAGGGGAGCGGGATTTTCAGAAGTGAATGGCGTTTTAGCCGGCCCAGTATCTCCTTCATATAACCCAAATCCTCTAAGATCAACAACTCATACTTACGCTGATGCAGAGTAATCCCCTTTTCAGTCTGGATGATCTGAATGTTTTTGAACTCGGTGGCTTTGCCTAGATCCTTGCACTGGAAGCCTCTCTTTTCGAACAACTTCACCATCTTGATGTGCCTTTCTTGTGATGCAGCGTGGCAGCCATCATCGACGTGAAAGGACACCAGTTGGGTAGTTTGGGGGCTACTCCCATGCTTTACGAAAGAGGCCCTGTCTAGTGTGAGAGGCTAGAAAGTATGCTAGTAGACATTGTCTCCGGATACTTGAATAATTGTTTACGCTGAGGTACTTTGATCAAAGGTTGAAACGATAATAATGAATTTAATCAATGGTTAAGAACCAATGACTTGAATTCAATCTAAAATACCATAAATTTATAATCACGAGGAGTAAATAAATATCATAAATTGATATACTGGCTTCGTAGCCTAACTTATGATATTGCATCAGTATGGGCCAATGTATATAACTGGTAACTAATATATGAATAATGGCAATATTGTTGTAACGAATAATAAATATGATAGGCAAATATATAAATGGCAATGAATGTAATCCGGCCTAATTATAATTGTTATGTCGTGAAATTGACCATAAAAAGGTAACAATATATTTAGCAAATATTATTGCTTACTCTCCCCCTCGGCATAACAATATGTAGAATTGATGGTGAAATAGTGATGATATAGTAACATAGATGTAATAAGCAGTAACTATGTTCATGATTGTATATAATATAACATAATATGATATATGTTAAAGCTACTTAACACTGAAAAGAAAAAAAAACTTTCAGTCAATAGTGGCATCAAAGGATGCAAGTCCTTGCAACGGTATAGCAAGTCTGTTATTGTAAGTCCATCCTTAGTGTTTAAGCGGAACTAATAATCGCACTACGCCTCGAAATGAGGTAGAACGTCCTTAAGTAATACAGTAAGCTGTGCGACTATTTCTGAAGATCGCGGAGTTGGAAGTGACTTCGTCATCAAGTCAGCCAGGTTGTCCTTCGTGGGCACATGTCGAACGATCACCTCCCCGGCTCGTACTCGCTCCACCACGTAATGGTGTTTGAGGGCCAGATGATGCGTGCAGTCGGTACTCATGCCGTTGGTTGCATTCAGCACTTCCCCCCGGTTGTCGTTGTTGATTGTGACCGGCGTCTTCAACGGGATGCCAATGTCTTGCCACATGTGTAGGATTGCGATCGCTGTCCGGCACGTTGTAGAGTTGGCGATGGTTTCAGCGTCTTGGGTCGACAGCGCGACAGTTGGTTGATGCTTCGAACTCCATGCTATTGGGCCGGTCGTCATGTGCAGTTGACCCGTTCTCGAACGTCGCGTGTACTCACATCCCCCGAGGTTGCTGTCCGAAAAGGAAATAAGTTCAAACCTACGGGTTTGAAACGGGAAGAAAATGCCTCTTGGCGTTCGAAGGTATCGAAAGATGCGGGCTATTGCGGAGTAGGCCACATCAGGCTTCTTGGAGGCGAGCACGGCTGCGTGATTGACTGCGTAGGAGATCGCAGGTTGAGTCTGGGTTGCCGGCCAGAGGAGGGCACCGAGCAAGCGAGGAAGCGAGAAACGCCGAAGCATTGCTTCTTTATTCGCAGGTGGAGGGTCAGTCATGGCCGCAGGGGTAGCCACCGGCTTGGCCTCGTGAAAGTTGAAATCCCTAAGCATGCCCTTAATATATTCATGTTGATGTATTCTGTGCCCTCTGATGTCCTAACAAACTGCAAACCACAGAACGTCCTAACCTGGCCCAAATCTTTCACCCTAAATGAATGTTTCAATTCGGTAAACAGGGCCTCATGCTCGTTCGTGGTTCTATGAAAAACAAGCAAGTCATCTGTGCGTAGTAGTAGGTAGAGAGGTAGTTTCGGCCGGTTCCTAACCTGAGGCAAAAAGAAAATACAATGGTCCAGTGTGGATTGTTTGTACCCTATCTGCCTCACGCTTGCTGAAATATGATCGAACCATCTTCGCCCCGCCTGAGGGGTGCCATAAAGTGCCTTCTTCGACAATAAAATCATTGAAGGGTCACTTTCGTTCTCATATCCTTTCGGCGGGTAGGCGAAGGCAAGGTCCTTCATGTCTGCATGGGAATACGCCTGTGAGAAGTCAAGATGAGAAATCATAAGGCCACTAAAGGCAGCATACGAGACTAGTAGCAAAAGAAACATAGGTTGCGCGGTGGGTGAGGAGCATTCGTATGGATTATAATTTATATATTCTTTCATTCTATTTCCTAACGCTACTAGTCGCGATTTGTATTTTTGCTGCCCCGTCGATTCGTCTGTCTTAATTGCATCGACGAATGTTGTGTGAACGGGAGGTACGTTCGCTGTTGTTGCTGTGCTCCCCCTCAAGCTTATGAGTAAAAGTGATGTGAGCATTGTGAGTGGGGTGGTGGGCTGGTGTTTGCTTCCTTTACCTAGGCTGGGCAACTATGTTTGTTTGAGTTATTGCAGCACCATCCCATTGTCGTGGTATGCCTTTACTGCTGGTCCAATTATTTGGGAGGGGGAATAGGGTCGCAGATAAAGGTTGATGGGATGGGGTTGGTGTCGGTTGGTTGTGTTGTGAGTTGTCTGTCGATGTGCTGTGCTTGTCTTGGCCTTTTGTGCAACTGAAGTTGTTGAGTTGGGAGTAAATGTGGTGGGTGGGGGGGGGGGGGGGGGGGGGTAGAGAGCCAAAAGATGGGTTCGGTTGCACGTAAAGGCTTGAAGTGGGTTTGGTGGTTGGGTATGTTGTCTCATCTTCCAGTGTGTCCAGTGTGTTTGTTGTGTCTGGTGAAAAAGTCGACCGTTGTTCTTTTGGCCACCAGCCACTGGGTGTGTCAAAGATGTGGAACTGTGGTAGTTGGTCCTCGTTTTTCCACCTGGACAGACTGGGTAGTTGGTAGAGCAGTGTACGTCTCGTTGTGCGACACTGGAGTGGTTGCCAAGGGCGTGGGCACCTTGCAAGTGTAGCCGCGAGTCGTAGTGTCGAAACATACGTTGCGTTTTTCCACCGTAGCCACTTGTCTGGTTTCCTGAATGAGTATCTTATAGACACGACGATATATATTATAGCCGATGAGTGTGCCTGGTACAGCGACAGGCAGTGCCTTTGTCGTTTCCACTTTGACCCATGCAAGGCACCCGAAAGGTTGAATAAATGATTGCACGGGTTTCCGGCCCATAAACAATTCCCATGGGGATTTGCCTTTGTCCATGCCTTTGCAAAGTGGTGTAACCATTCGGATAGCTAGGCTCGCTTTGTGTGTAAGTACTTGTGTATCTTCCCAAAATGTGTGTGGCAAGCCTGCGTCTAACTGTGCAGCTAGGGCGCGTGTGTCGTCTGTCCTATTCATCCTTTCTGCAAAGGGGTTCATGTTTGGCTCGTTGCGTGTGGTGGTCTTGAGTATGATGCCGTGTTTGTCTGTGTAATCTCTTAGTAGTTTAGACACAAACTCACCATCTGCTCTGATTTGTTTTAGCTTATTGCCTGATTGTCTCTCAAAGAAGGCAAATATGCGTGTGAGATGAGGTATGTATAGTTTAGACTCACGTGTGGGTGTGTAGAAGTCGCAAGCAAACTTTGTGTGAGAACATGTCACCCCCCCTCGATAGTAGTTTCCGAACCTTGATCGAACGGGAAATGGACCGCTGAAGTCTATGTTTAATGCCTCACCTTTCTTGTACTCTAGGTCTAGATAGTTCCCTCTATACATAGGGGGTTTGTTTGGTTTGCCCCTGTTACATCCATGACATGCCCGTACCAGACGCATCCAATCTTTACCAGCGATGCGTCTGCCTACACTGTTTGCAAACTCATGCATTATCTGTGGGTTTGCATGCATTAAAGCTCTGTGTAGGGTCATAGCGTCGTACGGTGCATGTGATGGTAGAGGGTTGACTGACCATAGTGCAAGATCTGGCAGGCTGTCGACAGTCGCGGCCAATGCGACGTTGGCGATGGGCGACATAGGTGGTACAATGTACTGGTCTAAGTCAGATAGAGACAAGCCACATTACAATGAGATGTGTTCACTTATTTTACAAGCATTTCATGCAAACCAACTATCTGTTACCTCATCTAGGTCCCCCACTGCCCTCTACACTTCGACTTCGCCTGCGACCAGCAAGAAGGACATACAGTGCCTGAACTGCAACAGAAGGGGACACATCGTGGCCCAGTGTCGATCTACCTGCACGAAGCGTGTGTGCCAAGGACGACCCAGGCACTCTGGAACCGAGTGTCCAGTTCGCCGACGACCTGCACCACCCAACACGAACGCGCGACGTGGTGGCCGAGGTGGAGACTCGAATCGACGAGGACGAGGTGGCCGACCCGGACCGACCAACACGAGACGAATACAACGACCAACCGGACAAGCCAACATCATCACCGACGCGGACGCAACGAACAACGTCGACGACCCAACAAGTGATCCACCAGAAGCGTGGCTGATGCACACTGGCGACTCCGACGAACTGACAGCAGCGTGGGCTACACTACGACCACCACCGACTGGAATGGATGAAATGGAAGCAGAACAACACCGACCCTATGGAATAGACGCAACGGGTGAACAGTGGCGACGACTGTTGGAGAAGCAGCTGAAGCGGATGCTGAACATACCAGACACGCTGCCTGACATGAAGCACCGACCGCCCCCGATGAGGCCATTTATACCTGACATCGAACCATTGTTCAACGACAACGTCCGACCCCCAGTCAACTACTACCCACCTGCAGGACCTGAAGAAGCTGAAGAGCTGCGGGAACGCCTAAGACGCCATGACTACACACACACAATCGAGTTCGTGCTAATGGCGGACATCTTCGACGAGCTGGAGGAAAAGAAAGACCCAAAGGAAGACAAAGCAGACGCGGAGACCGTAGCTGACGAGGACGCCTGCGACGACATCGACGAACCGGAGCTCGACGACCCGGAGTACGAGGACCGCTTCTTCCCACCCGCACTGGACTTCGCCAACGTTCGAGAGTGGCAATACTACGTCAACGATCACCCAGAGTTAGAATATTTGGAGTTCAAGGATATGAACGAATACAACACATGGATGCAAGACGAACGGAAAGAGCTCAAACACCCTGCTGTCAACTACGTCCTGATGGCCGACGACAACCCTCCCGACGTTGTTGATAGTGCATGCAACCGCTGGCTATTCCACGCTAAGGCTCCCGTCGACCCCAAGTCTGTCCGCGAAGAGAAGCCGGCCTTCCTAAACAACATATCCGGCAAACCACTTCCGGTGAGGACAAGGGCGACTGCCACTCCGACGTGGCTCAATGGTTATGGTATATCGGTTAAACAATCATTTCCAAACTCACTCATATCACCATCATTACCATTCAACCTTGTCCCCACCCCACGCCTTGACCATGACATGCACAAGACAGTCATTCACCAGAATGGACAAGTGTTCATATACGACAAACCCATAACACTAGACAGAAAGAACATATTAGCAAGGGGGAGGCTCAACTCACACCTACTATATGAACTAGATAGACCTGGAACAAAACCACTTGACTCTCATCAACGATACATACCATACAGATCCAAGCCACGAAAACAACCACACTCCTTCAACTTGAAGAGTAGGAAGACCACCCGGAACTCGTCGGGTAGCGGTACTCCTCTCGTGTCCAGTTGCTCGAAGCGTTGAGTCAGGACTTCCATCCATGTAGGTAGTTGAGTGCTGTTCTTCAGCTTGGTCTCGAAGAGCTGCATCAGAAGTCGGGCGATGGATACTGATCCCTTGCTTCCGAATCGCTCGCACAGCGCAGTCCAGATTACTGCGGGGTTGGTGCCGGCTCTTTGCACTGTAAGGAGTGCAGTTGACTCCTGGCATGCTTCTACCAGGAAGCAACGGACATGTATCTGGGCCTTTATATAATTGACTGAACAATGTAGCCATTTCAGTCGGTACGTGGACGGTTGGTAGGAGGGAGCTACTTGGCGATTCGGTAGAGAGTGAGCTGTTTGATGAGCTGCTCGATGTGCTGCTCGATGAACTGCTTGACGTTCCGTCATTGCGTGATCCGTAGGCTGACTGTTCCTCTTCTTCGTCGTCGGAACTTTTTCTCGTCGCCTTCCTCGCTGCAGTCTTTGCTGTAGATGTAGTTCCGGACGCGGGCAGTCCTGTTGGGCCAGATGGGACGGGTTGGGTGGGTTTCGTAGTCCTAGTGCTTGCGTAGATGGTAGAGATCTCTTGTATGGAGTATGGCGTTTCCGCGTGTTCCAGTAGCAGTATGTAGCGTGCGTCCACGCCCAATAAAAACGCGAAAAACTGAAATTTCCATAGGTCAAATCCATCAACAGGCTTCTTCGGGAACTTCGGTAGCTTGAGTCGGTAGCGGGGCGCATCCAAGGCTCCATAACCAGAAAGTATGCTAGTAGACATTGTCTCCGGATACTTGAATAATTGTTTACGCTGAGGTACTTTGATCAAAGGCTGAAACGATAATAATGAATTTAATCAATGGTTAAGAACCAATGACTTGAACTCAATCTAAAATACCATAAATTTATAATCACGAGGAGTAAATAAATATCATAAATTTATATACTGGCTTCGTAGCCTAACTTATGATATTGCATCAGTATGGGCCAATGTATATAACTGGTAACTAATATATGAATAATGGCAATATTGTTGTAACGAATAATAAATATGATAGGCAAATATATCATGATAAATGGCAATGAATGTAATCCGGCCTAATTATAATTGTTATGTCGTGAAATTGACCATAAAAAGGTAACAATATATTTAGTAAATATTATTGCTTACTAGGCTTGAATTCGTGTTCAGTAATGAGCTCCCCAGACAGCACGTCGTAGTACTACCAAAGACTGCCTGCCTCCAGATGACCGTATAGGGCCTTCTTCAGAAGCCAGACATAGTCTGCCGTCTGAAATTCGGCCGACGGTTTGACATATATGTCATATGGGAGATTCGCGTGCAGATAAGCGGTCGTGAAATCAATCAGCCATAAGTCTATTCCGAAAAAGGCTGCATAGGCTCTACCATGAGCAAAATGGTCCTGTGCTGGGCTGTGGGAGAGTAAGTCTTTCTGGGATTGTACTGAGCGTATGCTTTCAGGAGGTCGCCTCTTAGGGTTATCCGGGCTTTGTGGAACTCATCCGCAGTATCTTGTTGTTTTACCGTGTCTATCCATTTTATAGGAATGATTGGTGTGCCCGACATTTTCGCTTCGCTCACTTTTCGCCAAACAAACGCTTTTAGTTCTTTGAGCTGTTCGAATTCCTTCTGTCTAGCTTGCTTACGGTCTTTTGGTTTTTGTACTACTGGGAATTCCGGTAATTTTTCACTCACGAGACAATACTCCGCCCAATTTTCCTCCCGGGCATATACCGCGACATGAGCCCTCGCCCTCTTTCCCGTGATAATGTTTTCACTCGAAATTTCCGCCTGTTCGTGTGATCTCCATCCCGGTTTATGTGCGGCTCTCTGCGCCTCTACCCTCTGCCTCTCCCCCTCGACAAACGCAAATTCTGAGGTGACCTCAATCTCGGGATCGTTAGTATTGAGGTCCGAATCAGGATTTTTGTTGGTAGTCGATTTGTCATTGCTTTACGCATCTATTGACAGGTGCGATCGTGGTCAAGAACGGGACAGCCAAGACTTCAAGATCATTTCCGCAGTAGGTTCGGGATTTGCGTATTTCCGGGTGCGCGGTGTTTTGCAAATTATCGGGTCTATTTCCGAGGTCTGCTTGTCTTGTTGTCCTTCGTGTCCACCGCATTTATATATCTTGTCTGTTTATTGTGATATATATAATATATGTTGATGCTGTATTTGCCTTTTGTTATAACGTTGTCTTAATTGTTCATCTGTTGTGCCGTATTCCATACATATATTGAACAGGTGCGGGGTTCAGGGGGGAATCAACCTGCACTTCGATACGCTGGTGCGCTTACTCCTGTCTGTTTCTTCATATGTGTGTTTGTCTGAACAACTTGTTACGCTTATACATTACTAACATAGATTATCTATATATTATACATGTTACACATTTATCATATATTTCTTCTATATATCTGTATATACCTAATGAGTTAGTGTAGGTTGTAGACGGTTCATCTTGGGATGGGTCTTCTTCGGGATAGTTTCGAGTAGACTTATGTTACGTTAATTGTATGTAAGGAGAGAGGTGAATGTCCTCTTCACTTATGTGTTGGGGTTACATTCACTTATCCCTTCATACTAATTAATGAAGTATTCACATCGCTATTTAACGCGTCTACTACTTTATTTACTCACATGTATATATTTCACATATTTTCTTTTGCATATTACTAAGAACTACACGTGTTTGCTTATGGATTGCATGCGTACTTCAATATGTCGAGTTCATCTTGATATATCAAACTCAAGTGCGCCTACGCAATCACGATGTATTTCTTACACATGCTCATACTAGTATAAACATCATCAGTATCGTTGATAATCATATATTCATTGGTCCGCGTTACATAACTCCTAGTTGTGTATAGTCATGCGTGCGTATACTGACTTTATGATTTCCACCTTGCTACATTGTTGATGTCTTAAATGTGTTGTCGGATAGTCTATAGCATCGCGAGATAGTCATTAACGCTAGATTGTGAGCGAAGGCTCGGATTTTGATAAGATTTCATTTTCTTATCAATGCCCAACCTTGCCTGAAGGAAGCGATGGGGGATAATGCATAAGTCCTTAGTTATCGCCGGTCTTTGCGGGGCAGACCATGTCGTGTGCGAAACTATGACTGAATGTTTTACCTCCGCCTTCAGCACTTAAGTCTCTATCACTGGTGGCCGGGGCAGTGACTGAGCAAGTTGACTTTCTGGTATTAGTCTAATTGTTTAGTGCCGGAAGGC
Source organism: Paulinella micropora (assembly GCA_019918135.1). Taxonomy (NCBI): domain Eukaryota; phylum Cercozoa; class Imbricatea; order Euglyphida; family Paulinellidae; genus Paulinella; species Paulinella micropora. Next base: position 38,884 of record WBZZ01004886.1, read on the forward strand.
AGCAACAGGGCATTATCCATATATAGTCTATTTTGAGGTCCTAGAGTAGAGTCACTCCTCAGACATAGTTTTTATTTACATACATACATTAATTCTTTTTCGTACTTAATACTTCTTTTGAGATCAGCGATAATTAAGTTGCTTGCAAGTTAATTATTTTGATCTAGGGGGAGTGTTAGACCAATAGGTTGTATTAATACGGTAACGGACTGATTCAGTATGACACGGCCGGTCTGTAGGATGCGTGTCGGTAGAGCCATCTCTTCAGGACGCGCCGGGCCGTGCTGTTCTGTCTGTGCCTTTTCAATAAAGCTTGTGGTACGATGCGATCGTGACTGAGCTTGAACCGGTCCGTGGACGGCTTGCTACCTCTGCGCAGGAACAGTATTTAGGTATTTGTTCTAACACTACTAAACCTAACGTTCACGCTACAAGGCTCTATAACCTGTGAGGCTAACTTAATAATCTGCCGTATACTTGCTGTGTCCTACAGTAGATACTTTATTGAGAAAAGGGCGCCAGGGGACGGCCCGGTTATATACTAGGCCGGACATACGTAATGGCTCTAACGACACAAATTACATATGCCGGCCCATACTGACTATCCGGTTATTATATTAATAGGTCTAACAATAAGATAGAACTTTTTTATAAGATAGAACTTTTTAATAAAAAAGAAAAAAATTCATAGACTTTGTGTGTTAACTTGAATGTCGACAATTATATGACTGGCTGGATATAAGTACAATAATGGCTCTAACGGTTACACCGTTACTATTATTATACGGCAGGCCCGGCTGTAATGCCCCCAACGATAGCTCGTAAAAAGTCGGTAATACAACCAAACACAGTCCTCAAAGATGAGAATGATGTCTCGTTATATTAGCCCAGTGAAGCCAAAAGGAAAACGGCAACAGACCAGGAATAAAATGGCATCAGGTCCAATCCGGACAAATAATACTGAAAAACAAGCTGGTGCACCTGTCACCAGGAAAAGGTACTTTTTACCGGCTATCCGGGGGGTGATGCCTACAGTACCCCCTCCCGATTTTATGACGGAAATAGCATTTTCGTCATACACCTTCTGATTTCTTTCTGCAAATAGTATGCGCTATGGAGTCATGCCACACAGCGCATCGACCCACGGATAGACGCTAAAAGACGATAAATATATCCTCATACGGCACGTCAAAGCGGATTCTCCAGCCATTCTTGTAGATTTTTGAACTCTTTCCCCTCAATCTCTTTTTTTTTTTTTTTTTTTTTTTTTTTTTTTCTCGGCAGTACGTCAAGAACAAACATACTACTAATAAAAAAATACAAGCAACGTGGTGCTGTAGTACGATTCCCCCTTTGATCTCCTTCTTCTTCTTATCATTATCATTATTATTATTATTATTATTATTATTATTAATAGGGAGTACATAGGCCATCGGTCCTTCCCATGGGCTGATTGGTATAAAGCTCCTAGAGTAATGTTCTATGCCGTCACTTCCTTTATTCCACCGATTGGTGTGGAGACTTTCCTTATGGAATGGAGGACTGGATGCACATGGCCTTTTGGCTCAGCAATTGGCAGGAGATACACTATTATTATTATTATTATTATTATTATTTTGGACACCGTGATAGCCCAGTGGTCAAGTTCTACCATCTGGGCCCTGTCGCCAGTTCGATTCCCGTCGGTGCCACCAGTATTTTCATTGAACATACCGGTCTATTTCTGGACCAGTATTTTCATTGAACATACCGGCCCGTCTGGAAAGTGTTGGAACTGCCCTTGCGGGGGTGTCATTAGAGCTTATCGTCAATTCTTCGTACTCCCCTCACGGGTGAGACGATGGAGGCGCATGTGCAGAAATGCATCAGCCATTGACAGAGAAGCACTATTATTATTATTATTATTATTATTATTATTATTATTATTATTATTATTATTATTATTATTATTATTATTAGGGAGTACATAGGCCATCGGTCCTTTCCATGGGCTGATTGGTATAAAGCTCCTAGAGTAATGTTCTATGCCGTCACTTCCTTTATTCCACCGATTGGTGTGGAGACTTTCCTTATGGAATGGAGGACTGGATGCACATGGCCTTTTGGCTCAGCAATTGGCAGGAGATACACTATTATTATTATTATTATTATTATTATTATTATTATTATTATTATTCACAGGGAGATCGTAAGTACATTGTCTTTTTTTAATGACATACCCTTGTATAAGGCGGATATCCTATGATATAGTATTAGGGGGCCAGTCCTAATAGCTATATCCGAAGTCGAGGTGTATGTACCCGACCCTGCGATATACCGACACAAGTAGAGATTGACCGTGCTCAGGTACGACAGTATATAATCTATCGTAAAAAATAATTTAATGAAAGTTTCAGAGAGCATTTCATTTTCGAGAACATCATCCCAGGACTTGGAAAGGGTCATACCCGGGAACACCATCGCTCAATACACTAGCGATCCCCGTATACGGTGTAGTATCATCGTCGATCGACCTTTCGCACTCGTATGTTGCGATCGAATGCCAAGTTATATCACTGAGTCTTTTTAATATGCATATTGATAACTGATGATGCATGATCAAATCATGATACGCCATGGGCAATCAACCAGTTTGTTTGAGACGCATAAAGAAAAATAGTTTCCTTGTTACTGCCTTCGTCGTCTGGCGCGGATTTCTTTGCCTGGTGGAGGACCACCAACAAAAGTCAGATCGAACTTTGACTGTTCGAGAATGTCCCAGATCTTATTAGGGATTCCGCCCAACGAGAATTCAAAAGGGATATCAAGCACTCCTCTTGGCAGTGTCTGAATGGTCCACGCAGTGTAATCCTTGTCTCTGGGAGTAATTGTATCATCCCATGTCTCGAGACTTTTTGCGTCTTTATACACTGGCAGATAATGTCTTGCCTTTGGATCCTCAACCGGGTCCATACTTCTCCAAAACTGGAGTATCGGTTGTACTATCTTTGCGGCTGATGATATGTTGAGTGTCCGTGTGACACGCATCTGTCGTGGGACCGCCACGACCCGCATCAAGTATAAGTCTGAGAGAGTGTCATCAGCGACATGTTGTTCCGCTGGTCTCATCAAATAGAAAGCATCTTTCACCCATGCGATGGTTGCTATCGCATCGCCTTCCTTCCATCGCTCATGGACAATCTCAACGTTGCCCGCGTTGGGTCAGTGTCCGTCCCCTCCTCCTCCTGGTGGACGTCCTTTGATCCCATCGACCTCATCGCCTTCCTCGGTTGGTCGTTGATAAGATCATTCCACGCTCTCCTTAGCTGCGCCTCTGTGATCTTCTCCTTCTTTCCGCTATGCTCTCGCGGAGACTTGGACTGAGTCCCCACCGCGCTTATGCGGTCAGTCTTCTCCTTACTGTCCACCTCACTCTCCTCCTTCTCAGCTATCGATGCCCGATAAGCATCGTCTTGGTCTATGCCAGCCTCCTTGTGGATGGGCGGCACCTCTTTGAAATCATCTTTCATCCGTTTTAACGCCTCCTCAACGGATTCATTTTCCAATAAGAAGGGATCATACTTAATCAGCCTTCTTACATTCACAATTTGCACCTTCCCTCTACCCCTGATCTTGTAGTTCAGAGGTCCCGTCTGTTCCATAATCTGATAAGGTCCTTTCCAGTGAGTGAACAGCTTAGAGCTGACTCCTTTCGGGACCTGAGGATGATACAACAGTACAATATCCCCGACCTGGAACTTGATCTGATCCAAGTGCGCTTGTTGCACCCCTTCAGCGTCAGTCTTTCGGCGCTCCGCCTCTCTATGCGCCCTGACTATTTGTTCCGCCTCCATCTTCACTCTAAGTCTCATCCCAAACAACTCATCCGCATCCGCCCAAGTGTCTTTTGGGTGAAGGAGCGAAGTCGGGATATCAGGCTCACGCCCATATACTAACTGATATGGCGAGATTGAGCTCTTCGAGCCTCCTAACGCCGTAGAGGGTAGACAGTTCATTGCAAACGCAAACGATGGTGCTGCCTCGACCCATGCTCTTTGATTCTCCTTCTTCGTGCAATACATCTTTAGTGAGGCTTTGAGGGGTCTGTGTACCCGCTCGATTTTCCCATTTGCTCGCGGGTTATAGGCAGTAACATATTGCCATTTCATCCCGTAATACTTAGATAGTTTGTCGATGACCTCGTTATTGAAGTCCGAGCCTCGATCAGAACATATCTTTCTTGGTACTCCGATCTGTGAGATGATCCTATCGATCAGCGCCTCGGCCGTCGTCTTGCCGGTAACGCCTTTGACAGGGATGATCCACACATAGTTGGTGGCTCTGTCAATAGCAGTGAGGAGGTATTTGTAACCATCCTTCGATTCTGGGAAAGGTCCCACATGATCAATGTGTATAAACTCAAACATCGCCGCATGAAGAGGAAATTCGCCAATCAGGCCGAAATTTGCCTTCAGTGGTGTTTTGTTTATCTTGCATGGGATGCATGCATCCACCGCCTGATCTATCTCCTCCTTCATCTTCTTCCACCAGAATCGCCTCGCTACGAACATGTGAGTTCGTTGTCGACCCGGATGCGCCAAAAGTGGGCAATTGTGGGCTGCGACAAATATAAATCGTCTCAGACTCTCCGGTACCCAAAGGGTCCATTTGTCCGGCTGTGACGCATAGCGACCGTGAAGGCCCTTGTACCACAGTAGACCATCTCTCCATCCCATCTCCTTCATCTGATCTTTGATCGCTTTCGTCATCTTCAGCTCATCCGGGTTCTGATATAACTGTATGAGTTCCTTAAACTCCGGATCTTGAGCCTGTTGTTGCCTCCATGCGGTAGGCGAGGCTATATGGATAGTACCATCTTCTAGCCGTATCCCAATTCTTTCCGGGTCATCGTCTAGGTCACTTCTCCGCTCTTGAGGAGGCTCCGCATAAACATCCTGCGTCTCCCCTTCCTCTCTTATGTTCGCCTTCGCATTCTCATATACCTCATAGGACCACTCAGCGTCCTCCTGGGTATGTAGCTCACAACATATCCCGTGATCCGGGCCTTGTGGACTGTACCGTAGACCTGTGCGGTCATATCGGACTCCACTCGCCATCTCCATCGCCTCAATGTGGCTGACCTCATACACCTTGTCAATGGACAAGTCTTCCATCTCCACGTGGACACCAACGCCGATACTTCTATGTTAAAGTCTAGCCTAGAGAGGCTATCAGCGACCACATTTCGCTTCCCCGGTAGATGGACCATTGTAAAATCGAAACAAGACAAGAACGCTTGCCACCGCGCCAGCCGTCCAGTCTGTTCATGATTCATCAACCATAACAGGTTATGATGATCAGTTCTGACAGTAAATTGAGGTCCTCCCCACAAATACTCTCTGAGCCTCTTGAGGGCCCACACCACCGCTAACGCCTCTCTTTGCCTTGTGCAATAGTTTCTCTCCGCCGCACACAACTTCCTACTAATAAACATGATTGGGCGTAATTTCTTCTCCTCATCCTCTTGTTGTAATACAGCCCCAATCGCAAACTTAGATGCGTCTGTATCGACTACGAATTGTTTCGTAAAGTCGGGCATCGTTAACACCAGTCCTCCGTCTTTCGGGTCTTTATAAATAAGATCTTTGAGCGCATGAAACGCTTGCAAAGCCTCTTCGCCCCACTTCTCAAAGTCTCCAAAATCTATCATTTTCTCCAACTTAGCCCGTGTTGCACCCCAATCGGGTATAAACTGGCTATAGTATTGCGCCATCGCAAGGAATGAGTGCAATTCAGTGCGGTTCTTTGGTATCGGTCGATTCATAATCTCCTCCCTCTTCTCTTTGGATATCGAGAGTCGATTATGGGAGATCTCGTACCCTAAATATCTCACACTCGTCTTGGCAAGTTGACACTTCTTTAGATTGCACTTCAGGCCAAAAGCTCCGATGCGCCTGAATATATCGGACAAATGATCGATATGCTCCTCCATTGTGTTAGAGTATACGATAATGTCATCGATATAGCAAAATGCATATTCTCCCGCCTTCTGTCCCCGCCTTCTCATAAAACCTCCGTCAGACAAATCATCGTACTGACTGCTCAACATCTTCTGCATCGCCTTCTGGAAAAGTCCTGGGGCTTGCTTGAGGCCCATCGGAAGCACTTTCCATTGGTATATTTCCATACCCACCACAAACGCCGTCAGCCATCTGAACTTTTCCTCCAGTGGTATCTGCCAGAAGCCATTCTTAAGGTCAATGACCGAATAGAATTTTGCATTCCGCAGTACTCTCCTTCCTTCTTCTAATGTCGGGAGAGGATTTCTCTCTTCCTCCAGCACCTTGTTAACACGAGCATAGTTCACTGTCAGGCGCCATTCTCCTCCTGGCTTCGGCACTATTCTCGGTTGTGAGACTATTGGAGATGTTGATCTCTCAATAAAGTCCTCATTGAGCAGCTGTCTTGCTAGCTCCTCCGCTATCTTCGCCTCATGTATATTCAAATTTGCCCTTCGTGGTGCCGGTGACGGCTCCGCACCCGGTATTTTGTAAATAACCGCAGTGAAATCTTCAGGCTTGACACCACCTGCATGTGGAGGATCAAAAATTTCCTTGTTCGCCTCTAATTTGGCTTTTAAAAGCTCCTTCTCCTTCTCCGTGCCTACTCCTTCTTCCAATATTTTCCGCGCCGCCGCTTGAAAATCTTCATCAGACATCTGCTTATGTTGCTTGAGTTGAAAGAAAAATATGCATACTTACTGTGAGGTTTTGATTGGAAAATAGCCGGCGCGCACGGTTCAGTTGCAGGACCTGATTGGTAACATTGGTGAATCTCAACCAGAAAATTGTGGTGGTGATCTTTCACTAGTTCTTTAAATATAACACATTTTTAACAAAACATGATTGAGTCATTTCTCAGCATGAAATAGATGAGGGTTCTCTGTCCTCCTCCAAGCCTAAGTCCTCTTCCGAGACATCATCTAGGCCCGTCTTTTCATACGTGACCGTGTCCGGCTCATCATCTTTACCGAGCTCCACCAGCATGTCAATGAGTCTCGCGTATTGCAAAGGAGCTTTACGGGTGTAAAAACCATCAAAGCATGTGAATGCTTGCGGTATCAATTTCAACTTGTCGAGGTCTCTGAGCTTCCGCTTGTATGCACTGCTCTGCTCACGAGTTCCCATACGACAAGCCACCACTAGCTGTTGCTTGCGAGAGGGTACCGGTATAGGATGATCAATAAGCCGGTCCCTTATTTCCTGCGCCCATATCGCCTTCTCATTATATGGCAGGATAATAGTATACGGCTTATTATTTTCGAATAAAGTCCGTAAGCATTTCTTCACTTCAGTTAGTGAACGCGGCCACGTCGGCTCGTCACCCCAGAAATCAGTAATAAAACTTTTAATAGTTTCTGGTGGAGTATCCGGGATTCGCCCCGTTCTCCTTGGTACAAACGCCTCCCTTTTTTCTTCTCCTACTTTCGCATGGAAACAGTATCCGTTAGTAATATGGACATCTGTTCCTACTCCTTCCGCGAATCTCGCCAACGACTGGCTTCTTTGTGCGACACATATAATCTCCTCCTTTCGCTTCTCGATTAAGTCATCGATAGACTTTTTGTCCCAATGGCATGTCGGAACTGTGACAGTGCACACTTGGGATTCCCAATTGTCGGTCCAGGACAGTTCATCCGATCTTACGACATGGGGGTGAACGTACACCTCAAGTGCCTCATGTGCGATGGCCATCTTTTTGTGATCCGTCGCTAGACTCAGCTCATAAGCCTCATAAGAGTCAGTAGCGTTGAAGGGATCAATATCGCTCTCCTCTCCTCTTTTTACTCCATATATCACTCGCCGTGCGGCGCAATCAATCACAGCCCCCATCGTAGCCAATTGGTCATACGATGGTAATATTGACCCGTGGTAACCGGGGACGACATAAAGGTCCATGCGGTATACTCGTGCGGATTTCAATTTAAAGGTCAGTGTGATGATTCCCGTGATATCCGTCCGGCTGCTCACTCCTTTGAGAGTGCCCGTTGACTTTTTCATATTTCCGTCCACCCAGTCCCGGTATCGATTTAAAAACTTCCGGCCGACAATATTAATACTCGCCATCGTATCATTACCAACTTTTAATATTGTCTTCAATGTTTCACAATAAAGTTCCGTATAACACAGAGCATCGGGCCTGTGTATATTGGCTGCGAGAACAAGAACTTTACGTTCCAAATTTTGGAGTCTTGTCTCTAAGTTTTTCAACTCCTCCTTCTTCTCCTCCTGCTTCACCTCATTAACATTTTTATTATTCTGCGGTACTGGTGCGTTTACTATGTGAGCGACATTGTCTTGTGGCACTTGAGTACACACATTGTCCTTTTGCTCGCCACCCGCCGCGATCGTAGACATTGAGTCTGTTCGTGGTTGTTTGCTTGGCCGAGGCGATACGTCTGTTATTGGCCTCCTCGCCTCCATCGCAAGTCTCGCCTTCCTATTTGCATCAGTTATCATTGGTAACCGTGATGTATGAACGGGTATGAGACTACCTTGGGGCTGCAGTCTCTGTGTACCCACATCTTTGTATTCAGATTGAGGAAGCGTTGGCCCAGTCTGCACAACAGCATTAGAAAGCACTGTGACTTTAGGGTTAAACTTCACAGTCTTCTCCTTCCCCCTCCAGTCATTCCACCACCTCGAAACGATTACCTTGAGTAGTGTCCGGGTGGGATGACGTATCGGTCTCCGAGGCAGTGTTGTAGGCCTGAGCTCGACCGAAATTTGGGTTGGAGCTTGCCCACAAGCCTCCTCCTCCTCTGGGTGGGGGGGCTGGAGCTCGAACAGCTCTCCCTCCATAAGGGGTATATCCCCGACCTCCTCCTCTTCCTCTCTGAGGGGTTCCTTGCCACCTCGAGGCTCCTCTCCATGTTCCTCCTCCTCGTCCTCCTCCTCCTCCTCCTCCTCGTCCTCCTGCTCCTGCTCCTCCTCCTCGTCCTCTTTGAGAGACCTTTAAGTTCTTTTGTTTCTCCCTTTCCTCCTTCTTCTCCGTCATCCTCTTCATGTAGGTAATGATTGCCTCTCGTAACTCCTCATCATCACACATATTGGCATATCAACCTTCGTTCGCAGCGGCAATCTGAAGCATGTTGAAAAGGCCCGGTTCCTTGCCTTCCGTCCTGTGCTCAGAAAATTTGCCCTTGCTGTTGGGTTCTGCCTATCATGATTGAAAGAGCAGTCTCTGTTCTCCATCTGTGCCTTACACTGCAAGCCCGCGAACCACCTCCAACATGCGGTCTTCAGGTCTGGCTCTCTCTGTCTCTTCCAACCGGCAACTCTGTTTGTGTACGTGGCTTGTGCGCCAACAGGTACACCGCCTGCCTGTGCCGTATGTGCCTCCGTGAGCGAGTCCATGTTTGAGCATGCACTCATCACTTCTTGAAACAGTGCTGACGGAGCAACGCTTTGAACCGTATTTTCGAACACGTGTGTCTCGAGGAAGTTCTTGGACTTCACTGAGCTAAACGTCGAGCATTGTTGTATGAGCTGAGTAAGCTTGCTCGGGTTAATTGTGTGTAACGCCGAAAAGAAATAGAGGATGATCGACTTGCGGCCATAGAATAGCCCATAGGAGGAAACTACCTCCGTAAGGGTCGCCGCCAAGCCAACAGCACTCCTCAAACTCATCGCCACTGTCTCAAAGATTTCAAATCCTATGATAGTACCAGTGCAGAGATGCTGGTATCCATGAGATTGAAAATATGAAATGAGTGTGGCCACCGCCAGTTCACACTGAGCGTCTAGGCCTGTTGCATTGTTTCTCTTAATCTCCTCCTTCTTTCTCAAAAACTTGTACTGTGTCAGATCAAATCCCTCCGAGACTAGAGATTGGTCAAAAACAGTAACAAGGGCCTCGTATTCCTGCGTTTCGTCGCAAGGAAAAGCCTTCATGCAGGCATTGATCTCTTTGAGCTTGCTCAAAAGCGAAGCATCAGAGTCTTTGTCTGAGCTCGTTTTGGCATATAGCATGAGACTTGCCTTTCCTCCTTTCTTCCCCTTGAAGGCATTTATGATGTTCTGTCTGTCCTTCTTCTCCGTGTTTGTGACCACCACCGTAGTTGAGCCCGGGGGTGCAGGGGCTGGTGGGGCAGGAGCTGGTGGGGTCAAATATGTCGGAGGGTGTGCCTTTGCATCACTCACTTTTGCTTTCATTCTTTCCAGTCTCATCGTCTTCTCGAACTCCTCATTCTCTTTCGCCTTCTTCTTCTCAGATATCACCAGCTTTTGAGCATGAGTGATAAAGGCCACCAATTCAGAAGCAGATCTGAGAAAATTATATTTCTCCACATATTGGTCAACACCTGCTTTGTTGGCGACCGGTGGTGCGTTACTAAGTGATTTAAGGACAGAGTGATCCTTGGTAGGAATCCATCTCTTCCATGCCTCCTTGTGCAGTAACGCACCCATCAACAGTCTGATCTTGGTCAGAACTCTGTCGGTCTTCTCTAACTCATCAATCACAGGATGAGTTTCTCCTGCTGCCTTAATGCTTTTTTCCATCTCTGCCTTCCCCTCCTCCAAGGCCTTTATTTCCATTGTAAAAAAATGAAATATGCCACTCGAGTTTTTCGAACCCAGATTGGTCTTCATTTTTGTTACATCGACTGCCTCCTGACCAGTCGCGAGGTTGATATGCTGTATCTTCTTTCTCTCTTCTGGATCAGAGACCAGTTTGCCGAGGAGCTGTGCTGTGTTTGATAATAGGATATAGACATCCTTTTTAGCACGACTTTTCTCTCTTCTTTGATCCTGAGGGATCCACACATAGGTATCCTTCTCTCCCCCCATCTTGTTATAAAACTCTTCTAGTGGTCTTGCACCCACTGTTGTTCCTCCACTGTGATCTCCTCTCCATCACTATGAATCAAGTCGATCATTTTTCGTCCTCCTCCTCCCGTGTAGGCAGGTGGTAAGGGATTACCATATGCTCCTCCTCCTCCCGTCTCTTCTTGTTCAAATCCTCCTTCATCTTCGTCTCCTCCATATCTTCCTTCATCATCCCAGCCCTCTTCTACTCCTCCTCCTACTCCTTCATCTCCTCCTCCTCCTCCTCCTCCTTCATTCAGTCCTCTTCCTCCTCCTCCTCCTACTTCTTCTTCTTCTATTCTTTGTTCTGCCTCCGAGAATTCACTCACTTCGGCGGTCTCTGTCGACATGATGTCGTAGTAGTAATTAACAGGAGGACAGAGTCAGCTCCTATGTTTGGTTTTTGTTCGTTTGTGTTCTGTTCCTCCTTCAGTCGATTGACTAGTGAAGAGAGAAACTAATAGAGAGGGTAGGATAAGATTCCCTGTCCTCTATGAAACACTGTTTGTATGTTTGTTTTTGTTTGAGAAAAATAGTCTTTGAGACTTTCTCCGATTTCTTGTTCTCCTTACTCAGATTACTTTCTCCTCCTTCTTTTCTATATTGTATCTAGTATGAGGCACTTGGACCTACACACAGATAGTAATAGAGAAGCTAGAAAAGCTCTCCTTGAGAAGTCGACAGTCGGTCGGATAGGTTCTCAGACCTACCTTTAGAAAACGATCAGAGAGTTGCAAAAATACTCTGACGTATGTGTGAGATAATGCAGATAAATGCACAAACTAGAAGGGTAGAGTGTTGTGCTCCTGTCCCTATGCTTGTTTGTGTTTTGTGTGTGTTCCTTCACTCTTCTGTCCACCTCCTTCTTCTTGGTCTCTGTGTGAGAACAGCAAGAACGACAGAGACTTTGTATCTGATGTCTCCTTGTGAGCACACAGATATGGATTGGGCTAGAGGGTACGAGACACCTGCTTGAGACCAATCAAATTATTTGTTTTGTGAAAGAGTTATGAGGGAGCTGTGTTGGAGTATTTGTTTTCATCTGACGTCCCCGTGTGAGACAGGTCAGTGAAAATTCACTCTGTTGCCTGTGTGGCAAAGCAGAAAGAAATCACCCTAGTGATGTGGACTCCAAATGTAATGCCCCCAACGATAGCTCGTAAAAAGTCGTTTATACAACCAAACACAGTCCTCAAAAGATGAGAATGATGTCTCGTTATATTAGCTCAGTGAAGCCAAAAAGGAAAACGGCAACAGACCAGGAATAAAATGGCATCAGGTCCAATCCGGACAAATAATACTGAAAAACAAGCTGGTGCACCTGTCACCAGGAAAAGATACTTTTTACCGGCTATCCGGGGTGATGCCTACACGGCGGCGGGCCCATGTAACTATTAATATTGAATAAATTATTAGTTCTAACATGAAATTGCGGAGCGGGATGTACTGAAAAGGTTCTCAGCTGCCAACTCCAAACGTGCGGAGGCTGCCTCTTAGTCAAAGGATTGCCTATGAGGCTGCCTCTTAGTCAAAGGGATTCACTAAGGGATTGCCTAGGAGGCTGCCTCTTAGTCAAAGGGATTGCCTATGGCCCGGTGAAACATACTGCCCAATTAGTGGAACGTGCTCAGTGCACCAAGCAATACCGATATACACATATATTCATTTATTCGATGAAAAGTTTGGATACTCGAGTTATGCCTAATTATTTGATCCGCCATAAGTGTCGATGTCATCTTTTCATTTTCTCTGCCCTCCACGCCATCCCTGGTGTTTATTGGCGTTGTATTTTGCTTGCATACTGTTTATTCTTTAATCTTTGCCCCCCTTTTGTCTCACTTTAACTTCCTTCTTGAGTTGACTAGTGTTTGCCTTCTCACGCTTCCACTTCATCTCTAGGAAAGACAAGGATTCTTGTTTATTAAAAAGGTCGTTCAGTGGAGAAGCGAAGCCAAGAAAAGACATGAAGCGAGGAGAAGCCAATAACAAGAAAAGCATAAAGAGAGAAGAATAAAAGGGCCAACAACCAAAGGCAGAATACGAGCGGGAGAAATAAATACGAGGAGAGACAAAGAGGGACGACCTGAGAGGGAGATTTGATACAGGAAAAAACAAGGATAGGACTTGATTAAAAGGTAAAGCAAGGAGCTATGAAGCGAGGAAACGGGTATGATAAATCAGGAGGTGCTGAGGTCCAAGCGGACCAAGAGGATAAAGGACTGCGAGGAAAAGTAGGGTCAGCAAGAAAGGAAACAAGAAAACTGATAAACGGGACGATGAAAGAAGGAACTCACTGCATGCCTTTCGTAGGGATGAAAGGAATGGGAACAAGGCGAGCATAAGTTAGTGGCTATGAATGAATGGCGGCGTCAGTGATCCAATAAAACTTTTTCTACATTGCTACCTCACTTTCCCTGATTTCTGCTATTCTGAATCTTGCACTTCCTCTTCTGCATGCAGTAGCAGCAAGCAAAGCTGGGCTTGTGATCCTTCATGAAAACACAAACTTCGTGATCTTTGTGGCAATATTCAGAACAGGCCTTGCAGACCCAGTTGAGATTGCAGGTCTTGCACCGAAAGTAGTCTTGCAGCTTCTGAGCTTCGGTTTCCCAGACGGCCGTCAAACACTTGGGAGGCTCCACGCTGTGCAACTGCACATTTCCCGACACCACGAATTCCGCCCCAGCCCGCACTCCCAACTCGCTTATCAAGGCGCACCCCTGCACCATTTCCATTTGTCCCGGCGCCCTTCGCAAGGCTATTTTCACAC
>WBZZ01004886.1:62500-65000 GCA_019918135.1 Paulinella micropora
CCCCCACACATACATTACTCCACCCCTCCCCCCCCGCCGCTTGGCCTTTCTGCTGCACAGTGATGCCGACCAATCCCTTGAACTTCAACGTGGACAATGTTCGTGTCGTCAAGCTCCTGGGTCCCCACCACCTCCCATCATACGTCAACCCTGCTTATCTTTGCTTTTCCTATTTTTCTGCAAAGTATGATGTCTTCTCTTTGTTGACAGACTTTTCTCGTTACCTTTGTTTTCTCTTGGATCCTTCATAATATCGCAAACGTGACCATTTTGTTTCCAAGCGTAATTGCTTTCATCGGCTGCCACCTTTCGGCTTGTGAGTGTATTCCATCAAATCTCAGAGAGCAAGAACATGTCCTGTTGTCCAGTTTGAAAATATTAGGTATGTGTGCCAGGTGGAGACCTGACCCAGTCAACAGTCATCAATGGGATGGTGGTGGAGCGAGCCCCAGACACGACCATCCAGGCTGTCTCAGACGCCAAAGTTGCTGTCTTCGTGTGCTCCTTGGAGTGCGCCGACACCGGTCAGCTTCCATTTCCACCCGTTCGGTGGTCATTTGGAAACGAGCTCACGGCGACTGCCGCTTTAGAATAAACTAGCAAATTTATCGTGCGGTACATGTACTTCTGGTTGTCATCTGCAAGTAGTACCGGTTGTTGGGAGTGCAGTGCACTCTGTGTGAGTGTGCTTTATTGATATCCCTTTGTGCGAGTGGTAAGAACGTCTGAGCGTGCATTTATGTAATTAGTACGCCTCCTTTTGCTTGCGGGAATGCCTAACAGAGACCAAGGGCACAGCGCTGATGGAAAGCGCAGAGGACCTGATGAATTTCAACCTGGGAGAGGAGAAGTAACCCCCAACCCTACCCCCTCCCCTCCCCCTCCCCCCCCCCCCCCCCCGGTCTCCCCCTACCCCCTTCCCCCACTCCATGTTGATGCCTTGTTTTCTTTTCTTTTTTCGATATCCATGATAGCTAATGTTCTATTGCTGACCTTACGGTGTGTGTTTGTTGTGGTTGTGCTTACGTTGTTCTACTGTGCTTGCGTGGATGCTGATAGGTTCTTAGAGAACATATTCAAGCAGCTCGCCGAGTCTGGAATTCAAGTGATCGGTCAGAAGCCGATACAGAAATCTTGTTGAGTGAAGTAGGAGTGGTTCGTGTGTTGGGAGAGTGAGGGAGATAGCGCGAGGGTGTCGGGTGGAGAGCAGGAGAGGAAGACAGTTCTTCGATACCTCACTTTCCCCTTTCCTACATCCCCCCCCCCCCCCCCTCTCTCTCTTTCTCTCTCTTGCCTTTTTTTGTGTGTGTTCAGTGACGGGAGGACACATAGACGACATGGCGTTTCACTTCCTGGAAAAGTACAAGCTGATGTGTGTGCGGGTCACATCGAAGTTCGGCCTTCGCAGATTATGTCGGGTAGGTGTCTGTTAAGGAAATTGATTCTTATGTTAACGTTTCTGGGATGGTGTATGTATTCTAAATGCCGGGAAAGGGGAGCGCCTGGACGAAACAGAACAGATAAGCTACAGGTGCATGTGCGGATAAAAAAAAAGAGTGAACATGTGTCGGCGGTGGCTGGTTATGTAAGCGCTGAAAATTGACGAAAATGAACGACGCACGATAATCGTTCGCGTCACCGTCACAGTCGCCTGCGTGCATGCTGGATTGGGCTCCTGTCGTGTTGACAGGCGGTGAAGGCCAGGCCGATCGTAGCTCTTGGACCTGTCTCTTCAAAACACCTAGGTAAGCTTTCTTGACTCGGGATCTCTCTCGGGATCTACTCCATCTTGCTCGAGTTCGTTGATTGGAATATTGTGTTTCCTCTTGTGTAGGCTCATGGACACAATATCATCTGCTAATGTTTTCTTGCTTGAACAGGCTTCTGTTCTCGCGTGGAAGCCAAAGAAATAGCCTCCAAAACTGTAACCGTCTTCTCGCAGGCGGTGCGGGACAAGTCTTCAGTCACAACAGGTATCCGACAAACGCTCCCCGTTGTCTTGATAGCTTCCATAATCATGAGAAATGTTTTTGGCCGCTCCTTTGCTCCATCTCTGTTGACGTTTGTCCTTTCACGACCCGCCTACGCTGTCTTTTTCTTGCCTTGGTGACAGTGGTGTTGCGCGCTTCAACGAAATCTCTCTTGGACGACGTGGAGAAAGCCATCGACGACGGGATCAACACCGTAGCCACTTATTTATTGCTGAATTTCTCAGTATGTATTTCGTCCTATATTTGTGTGTATGTTGTGTGTCGTTGTTGAGATAAGGCTATATGGAACTTAGAGACAAGTCGAAGTAGGACACAGACTTACGTGTACACGTGTACATGCAGTGCACACATACATGCATGCATAATTGCACCTATCAAAGAGAGAAAGAAAGAAAGAAGAGAAAGTATATTTACGCAGAGAGAACGAGAGAGAAAATATATATACGCACACAGTATTTTCTCTCTTTCTACATCTTATTTTTACAAAGAAAGGGAGACAGAGAAAAGGG
>WBZZ01004886.1:70000-131833 GCA_019918135.1 Paulinella micropora
ATGATAGACATTTTCAACCGAGAAAAACAAGTGGTACCATTTCCATCGAAATTTTTGTTCCCCATGTTGGTTGGCTGGATGACCAGAGCGGGAAGGTGATGGATGCGGAGAAGGCTGGCGTGCTGGACCTGTTCGCGGCCAAGCAGCAGGCTCTCAAGCTGGCTACCGATGTGGCCATCACAATCTTGCGAGTAGACCAGGTTCACCCTACCTTGGTGCGTGCGATTGCCTTGGCTTGCACATGTGTGCGTAGTGTCGGTATTCCCGGGCATGTGGAGACTGGGATATTTTATTTGTTTATCGGGTTTTGGTTACGTTCTTGTAATCGTTCGTAGTTTGCTTGCCGTCAACTTTTGCTCTGCTCTTGCGAATAGATAATCATGGCCAAGCCTGCTGGTGGGCCCAGACTCGGCAAGACAGTGCCCGGTGCAGAAAGTACACATTGGGATGACCATGACGAGTAGTATCAGTTAAAAGCTTTCACCTTTCTACCTAGGTAATTTCTGAATCAGGTCATCTGAGTCGGTGAATTAGAATCCAGCTCAAGACCGTGGCACATGTATTACAATAGGTGGTCCGATTAGCGTAAAAAAAATAGGTTGCCATTCAGGGCCGAAGTATATCAATGCGAGCAGTAAAAAATGGCAGGCATCTTTCCTTTCTCTTTGTGTTTCTCTCTTATACTTTTTATTTCACCACTTCATCCGACCCTATCCTTACGTAATATTTTCTTACTTCATCAATTTCTCCATCCGGCTCTGATTTGTCCTTTTTCTTTCTCTTTCTATTACATTTTCCTTATTTATTTTCTTTCTTGACTTCAACCCCCCTTTTTCACTTCCCTTTGATATTATTTTTTCTTCGCTTTTCCTCTCTTCTCCATTCCTTTTCTTCGTTGCATTTTTTAAATTTCCCTTTCTTCTGTTCAAATCCCTTTTTTTCCTCTACTAAGCAGCTTTTTATTTTCTTTTATTTGATCTCCCCCATTCCCCGCTGTAGTCTGCTTTCTTCTCTGTTTCTTCGCTCCTGTGATTACTGATTGTCACTGAGGTTCGCCTTCTTACATACTGCCTTTTCAGCTCTACGAAAAGCAAGCGTTCTTCATTTAATGATTTAAAAGTCGTTCAGTGTCAGTGGGGGGGGGGGGGGAAGTAATATTTCAAACTGTTTTCAAAAAACGCACACGCTTTTAACAAGAACCACATGAACGATAGGATGTACAGAGAAACATGGACACTACAGAGAGAGAGAGAGAGAGAGAGAGAGAGAGAGAGAGAGGTAGGGCAGTAGTAGTATTCAACACAACATCGACGACGAGAGAATCTGAACTAAAATGCTACTGCTGCAAGCAAGGTGGACATATGTTACGAATGTACATCTAAATGTGTCAGAATAGATTGTAGAGAGGGAAAGAGAGGAGTCAGACATACAGGCAGTGAGTGTTCCTACACTATAGCAGCTAGGAAAGGAAAATAAAGTAAGCCTAAGTATAGAGACAAACTCACTAAACCCTCTCATGGACAACCGTTGGACAAACTGTTGAACAATAACAACAATAACAACAATAACATTCGCTTTGTACTTTCAAATTTGTTCTTCTCATAACTTCAGTTTTATCATTTCGTTCTCTTGATTTCTTTAACCTTCCTTTCTTAACGTTTGACTGTCTAAAAATTTCTTTTCTCATAGTTCATTTTTTCATTATTTTTTGAGGGGGGGGGGGGGCTTTCAGTTTTAAACCTTTCCTTTTCCAATATTTTTACTTTTGATTTCTTTCTCCTCTCTTTTTTACGCAAGCACTGTTTCAATAGAATACTTGCCACTCGTAGAGCTGAGTGGGAAGCACTTTCAAGTTGTTTTTTTCCTCAATTTCCATACCTCCATTTTACCTTCACTACTATGTAAACTTAATTTTCTCTTTCCAATAAATTTTTTATGATAGAATACATGCAACTTTTAATGATAGAATACTTGCCACTAGTAGTGATAAGTGGGAATATATATATATATGTATATATATATACATATATATATAATATGTATATATATATATATATTTAGCGCTTTATTTTTCCACTTTTGTAATTTTCTCTTCCTTATGACTAATATATATATATATATATATATATTATACTAGTATATGTATATAGCTATATATGTATACATATATATATATGTGTGTGTGTATAACGCTTCATTTTCCCACTTTTGTATTAATACCTCTTGATACTGCTTCAATTTTACTCTTACGCTTCCCAGAAAACCATTTATTCCTACAAGTGGTAAGTATTGTATTATTAAAAGTGTTTGCGTAAAAAATAAATGAATAAATTTAAAAAAAAAAAAATTACGGGCGACATTCAAATTATGCTTTAAAAAAAAAAAAAGTTAGAAATTAAAAAAAAGTTGAAAAAAAAAGTTGAAAATTAAAAAAAAATTAGAAACTAAAAAAAAATTAGAAAAAAAAAATCAACATGTATTATATTAAACAGTTCAACGTGGAGAATGACGCCGGGAATGCTGTACCGGTGGGACACGGAATATGACGAACCTCTAGACATAAACAAAAGATTTGAGCCCAAGATCAAAGTAACTTTCAAGAAGGCGAAGGCGGGATAAATGGGGAGGGAGCTCCCGAGATAAAAGAGAGAGTAAGAAAGCAGAAGCAAAAGTTTGTGAGAATAGAGAGAGTAAGGGATGTGTGCTATACTGTATGTACCCTGAGAAGAGTGCAAACAAGAAGACTGTAGACATCTACGTCATGCATCAGTGCAGCGGGCATAAGGCTATAAAGAAGACCTATGCATTAGGCAAGGCAATGGGCCGCAAAGTTGTCGGCAATGAGGATTTAATTCAAGTTCGATATTGTGAAGCTTGTATGATGGGAAAGGCTAAAGAGTTGCCCAGATTTAAGAAGAATAGTATTAGGAGAGCTAGTTATGCGAGTGAGATTTTGCAAATAGATACAACCGGACCGTGGGCAGTAATGTCCATCAACTGCAAGTACTACAAGTTTTGCGTTACAGACGATTTTTCAGGTTATATCTTAGACTTTACTTGAGACACAAGAACGAGTTCGTAGAGTGTCTTAATTAAGCAGGCAGTAGCGTGGTTTGAACGACAGACCGGTAGGAAGGTCAAACTTGTCACGAATTCGTTGCCCACGTGGAAGTAATTGAATGGTGGAAACCACTACAATTTATTTGGAAAGTTTCAGCACCGGGTAAGGACGGTAATCCTGTAATGCCCCCAACGATAGCTCGTAAAAAGTCGGTAATACAACCAAACACAGTCCTCAAAGATGAGAATGATGTCTCGTTATATTAGCCCAGTGAAGCCAAAAGGAAAACTGCAACAGACCAGGAATAAAATGGCATCAGGTCCAATCCGGACAAATAATACTGAAAAACAAGCTGGTGCACCTGTCACCAGCAAAAAATACTTTTTACCGGCTATCCGGGGGGTGATGCCTATAGTATCCCCTCCCGATTTTATGACGGAAATAGCATTTTCGTCATACACCTTCTGATTTCTTTCTGCAAATAGTATGCGCTATGGAGTCATGCCACACAGCGCATCGACCCACGGATAGACGCTAAAAGACGATAAATATATCCTCATACGGCACGTCAAAGCGGATTCTCTAGCCTTTCTTGTAAATTTTGAACTCCTTCCCCTCAATTTTTTTTTCGGCAGTACGTCAAGAACAAACGTACTTATTAATAAAAAATACAAGCAACGTGGTGCTGTATTCCCCTCTTGATCTCCTTCTTCTTCTTCTTCTTATTATTATTATTATTATTATTATTATTATTATTGGACACCGTGATAGCCCAGTGGTCAAGTTCTACCATCTGGGCCCTGTCGCCAGTTCGATTCCCGTCGGTGCCACCAGTATTTTCATTGAACATACCGGTCTATTTCTGGACCAGTATTTTCATTGAACATACCGGCCCGTCTGGAAGTGTTGGAACTGCCCTTGCGGGGGCGTCATTAGAGCTTATCGTCAATTCTTCGTACTCCCCTCACGGGTGAGACGATGGAGGCGCATGTGCAGAAATGCATCAGCTATTGACAGAGAAGCACTATTATTATTATTATTATTATTATTATTATTATTATTATTATTATTGCCCGTCTGGAAGTGTTGGAACTGCCCTTGCGGGGGTGTCATTAGAGCTTATCGTCAATTCTTCGTACTCCCCTCACGGGTGAGACGATGGAGGCGCATGTGCAGAAATGCATCAGCCATTGACAGAGAAGCACTATTATTATTATTATTATTATTATTATTATTATTATTATTATTATTATTATTATTATTGTGGACACCGTGATAGCCCAGTGGTCAAGTTCTACCATCTGGGCCCTGTCGCCAGTTCGATTCCCGTCGGTGCCACCAGTATTTTCATTGAACATACCGGTCTATTTCTGGACCAGTATTTTCATTGAACATACCGGCCCGTCTGGAAGTGTTGGAACTGCCCTTGCGGGGGTGTCATTAGAGCTTATCGTCAATTCTTCGTACTCCCCTCACGGGTGAGACGATGGAGGCGCATGTGCAGAAATGCATCAGCCATTGACAGAGAAGCACTATTATTATTATTATTATTATTATTATTATTATTATTGGACACCGTGATAGCCCAGTGGTCAAGTTCTACCATCTGGGCCCTGTCGCCAGTTCGATTCCCGTCCGTGCCACCAGTATTTTCATTGAACATACCGATCCGTCTGGACCAGTATTTTCATTGAACATACCGGCCCGTCTGGAAGTGTTGGGACTGCCCTTGCGGGGGTGTCATTAGAGCTTATCGTCAATTCTTCGTACTCCCCTCACGGGTGAGACGATGGAGGCGCATGTGCAGAAATGCATCAGCCATTGACAGAGAAGCACGCACTATTATTATTATTATTATTATTATTATTATTATTATTTTGGACACCGTGATAGCACAGTGGTCAAGTTCTACCATCTGGGCCCTGTCGCCAGTTCGATTCCCGTCGGTGCCACCAGTATTTTCATTGAACATACCGGTCCGTCTGGACCAGTATTTTCATTGAACATACCGGTCCGTCTGGAAGTGTTGGAACTGCCCTTGCGGGGGTGTCATTAGAGCTTATCGTCAATTCTTCGTACTCCCCTCACGGGTGAGACGATGGAGGCGCATGTGCAGAAATGCATCAGCCATTGACAGAGAAGCACTATTATTATTATTATTATTATTATTATTATTATTATTATTATTATTATTATTATTATTATTCACAGGGAGATCGTAAGTACATTGTCTTTTTTAATGACATACCCTTGTATAAGACGGATATCCTATGATATAGTATTAGGGGGCCAGTCCTAATAGCTATATCCGAAGTCGATGTGTATGTACCCGACCCTGCGATATACCGACACAAGTAGAGATTGACCGTGCTCAGGTACGACAGTATATAATCTATCGTAAAAAATAATTTAATGAAAGTTTCAGAGAGCATTTCATTTTCGAGAACATCATCCCAGGACTTGGAAAGGATCATACCCGGGAACACCATCGCTCAATACACTAGCGATCCCCGTATACGGTGTAGTATCATCGTCGATCGACCTTTCGCACTCGTATGTTGCGATCGAATGCCAAGTTATATCACTGAGTCTTTTTAATATTCATATTGATAACTGATGACGCATGATCAAATCATGATACGCCGTGGGCAATCAATCAGTTTATTTGAGACGCATAAAGAAAAATAGTTTCCTTGTTACTGCCTTCGTCGTCTGGCGCGGATTTCTTTGCCTGGTGGAGGACCACCAACAAAAGTCAGATCGAACTTTGACTGTTCGAGAATGTCCCAGATCTTATTAGGGATTCCGCCCAACGATAATTCAAAAGGGACATCAAGCACTCCTCTTGGCAGTGTCTGAATGGTCCACGCAGTGTAATCCTTGTCTCTGGGAGTAATTGTATCATCCCATGTCTCGAGACTTTTTGCGTCTTTATATACTGGCAGATAATGTCTTGCCTTTGGATCCTCAACCGGGTCCATACTTCTCCAGAACTGGAGTATCGGTTGTACTATCTTTGCGGCTGATGATATTTTGAGTGTCCGTGTGACACGCATCTGTCGTGGGACCGCCACGACCCGCATCAAGTATAAGTCTGAGAGAGTGTCATCAGCGACATGTTGTTCCGCTGGTCTCATCAGAAAGAAAACATTTTTCACCCATGCGATGGTTGCTATCGCATCGCCTTCCTTCCATCGCTCATGGACAATCTCAACGTTGCCCGCGTTGGGTCAGTGTCCGTCCCCTCCTCCTCCTGGTGGACGTCCTTTGATCTCATCGACCTCATCGCCTTCCTCGGTTGGTCGTTGATAAGATCATTCCGCGCTCTCCTTAGCTGCGCCTCTGTGATCTTCTCCTTCTTTCCGCTATGCTCTCGCGGAGACTTGGACTGAGTCCCCACCGCGCTTATGCGGTCAGTCTTCTCCTTGCTGTCCACCTCACTCTCCTCCTTCTCAGCTATCGATGCCCGATAAGCATCGTCTTGGTCTATGCCAGCCTCCTTGTGGATGGGCGGCACCTCTTTGAAATCATCCTTCATCCGTTTTAACGCCTCCTCAACGGATTCATCTTCCAGTAAGAAGGGATCATACTTAATCAGCCTTCTTACATTCACAATTTGCACCTTCCCTCTACCCCTGATCTTGTAATTCAGAGGTCCCGTCTGTTCCATAATCTGATAAGGTCCTTTCCAGTGAGTGAACAGCTTAGAGCTGACTCCCTTCGGGACTTGAGGATGGTACAATAGTACAATATCCCCGACCTGGAACTTGATCTGATCCAAGTGCGCTTGTTGCACCCCTTCAGCGTCAGTCTTTCGGCGCTCCGCCTCTCTATGCGCCCTGACTATTTGTTCCGCCTCCATCTTCACTCTAAGTCTCATCCCAAACAACTCATCCGCATCCGCCCAAGTGTCTTTTGGGTGAAGGAGCGAAGTCGGGATATCAGGCTCACGCCCATATACTAACTGATATGGCGAGATTGAGCTCTTCGAGCCTCCTAACGCCGTAGAGGGTAGACAGTTCATTGCAAACGCAAACGATGGTGCTGCCTCGACCCATGCTCTTTGATTCTCCTTCTTCGTGCAATACATCTTTAGCGAGGCTTTGAGGGGTCTGTGTACCCGCTCGATTTTCCCATTTGCTCGCGGGTTATAGGCAGTAACATATTGCCATTTCATCCCGTAATACTTAGATAGTTTGTCGATGACCTCGTTATTAAAGTCCGAGCCTCGATCAGAACATATCTTTCTTGGTACTCCGATCTGTGAGATGATCCTATCGATCAGCGCCTCGGCCGTCGTCTTGCCGGTAACGTCTTTGACAGGGATGATCCACACATAGTTGGTGGCTCTGTCAATAGCCGTGAGGAGGTATTTGTAACCATCCTTCGATTCTGGGAAAGGTCCCACATGATCAATGTGTATAAACTCAAACATCGCCGCATGAAGAGGAAATTCGCCAATCAGGCCGAAATTTGCCTTCAGTGGTGTTTTGTTTATCTTGCATGGGATGCATGCATCCACCGCCTGATCTATCTCCTCCTTCATCTTCTTCCACCAGAATCGCCTCGCTACGAACATGTGAGTTCGTTGTCGACCCGGATGCGCCAAAAGTGGGCAATTGTGGGCTGCGACAAATATAAATCGTCTCAGACTCTCCGGTACCCAAAGGGTCCATTTGTCCGGCTGTGACGCATAGCGACCGTGAAGGCCCTTGTACCACAGTAGACCATCTCTCCATCCCATCTCCTTCATCTGATCTTTGATCGCTTTCGTCATCTTCAGCTCATCCGGGTTCTGATATAACTGTATGAGTTCCTTAAACTCCGGATCTTGAGCCTGTTGTTGCCTCCATGCGGTAGGCGAGGCTATATGGATAGTACCATCTTCTAGCCGTATCCCAATTCTTTCCGGGTCATCGTCTAGGTCACTTCTCCGCTCTTGAGGAGGCTCCGCATAAACATCCTGCGTCTCCCCTTCCTCTCTTATGTTCGCCTTCGCATTCTCATATACCTCATAGGACCACTCAGCGTCCTCCTGGGTATGTAGCTCACAACATATCCCGTGATCCGGGCCTTGTGGACTGTACCGTAGACCTGTGCGGTCATATCGGACTCCACTCGCCATCTCCATCGCCTCAATGTGGCTGACCTCATACACCTTGTCAATGGACAAGTCTTCCATCTCCACGTGGACACCAACGCCGATACTTCTATGTTAAAGTCTAGCCTAGAGAGGCTATCAGCGACCACATTTCGCTTCCCCGGTAGATGGACCATTGTAAAATCGAAACAAGACAAGAACGCTTGCCACCGCGCCAGCCGTCCAGTCTGTTCATGATTCATCAACCATAACAGGTTATGATGATCAGTTCTGACAGTAAATTGAGGTCCTCCCCACAAATACTCTCTGAGCCTCTTGAGGGCCCACACCACCGCTAACGCCTCTCTTTGCCTTGTGCAATAGTTTCTCTCCGCCGCACACAACTTCCTACTAATAAACATGATTGGGCGTAATTTCTTCTCCTCATCCTCTTGTTGTAATACAGCCCCAATCGCAAACTTAGATGCGTCTGTATCGACTACGAATTGTTTCGTAAAGTCGGGCATCGTTAACACCAGTCCTCCGTCTTTCGGGTCTTTATTAATAAGATCTTTGAGCGCATGAAACGCTTGCAAAGCCTCTTCGCCCCACTTCTCAAAGTCTCCAAAATCTATCATTTTCTCCAACTTAGCCCGTGTTGCACCCCAATCGGGTATAAACTGGCTATAGTATTGCGCCATCGCAAGGAATGAGTGCAATTCAGTGCGGTTCTTTGGTATCGGTCGATTCATAATCTCCTCCCTCTTCTCTTTGGATATCGAGAGTCGATTATGGGAGATCTCGTACCCTAAGTATGTCACACTCGTCTTGGCAAGTTGACACTTCTTTAGATTGCACTTCAGGCCAAAAGCTCCGATGCGCCTGAATATATCGGACAAATGATCGATATGCTCCTCCATTGTGTTAGAGTATACGATAATGTCATCGATATAGCAAAATGCATATTCTCCCGCCTTCTGTCCCCGCCTTCTCATAAAACCTCCGTCAGACAAATCATCGTACTGACTGCTCAACATCTTCTGCATCGCCTTCTGGAAAAGTCCTGGGGCTTGCTTGAGGCCCATCGGAAGCACTTTCCATTGGTATATTTCCATACCCACCACAAACGCCGTCAGCCATCTGAACTTTTCCTCCAGTGGTATCTGCCAGAAGCCATTCTTAAGGTCAATGACCGAATAGAATTTTGCATTCCGCAGTACTCTCCTTCCTTCTTCTAATGTCGGGAGAGGATTTCTCTCTTCCTCCAGCACCTTGTTAACACGAGCATAGTTCACTGTCAGGCGCCATTCTCCTCCTGGCTTCGGCACTATTCTCGGTTGTGAGACTATTGGAGATGTTGATCTCTCAATAAAGTCCTCATTGAGCAGCTGTCTTGCTAGCTCCTCCGCTATCTTCGCCTCATGTATATTCAAATTTGCCCTTCGTGGTGCCGGTGACGGCTCCGCACCCGGTATTTTGTAAATAACCGCAGTGAAATCTTCAGGCTTGACACCACCTGCATGTGGAGGATCAAAAATTTCCTTGTTCGCCTCTAATTTGGCTTTTAAAAGCTCCTTCTCCTTCTCCGTGCCTACTCCTTCTTCCAATATTTTCCGCGCCGCCGCTTGAAAATCTTCATCAGACATCTGCTTATGTTGCTTGAGTTGAAAGAAAAATATGCATACTTACTGTGAGGTTTTGATTGGAAAATAGCCGGCGCGCACGGTTCAGTTGCAGGACCTGATTGGTAACATTGGTGAATCTCAACCAGAAAATTGTGGTGGTGATCTTTCACTAGTTCTTTAAATATAACACATTTTTAACAAAACATGATTGAGTCATTTCTCAGCATTAAATAGATGAGGGTTCTCTGTCCTCCAAGCCTAAGTCCTCTTCCGAGACATCATCTAGGCCCGTCTTTTCATACGTGACCGTGTCCGGCTCATCATCTTTACCGAGCTCCACCAGCATGTCAATGAGTCTCGCGTATTGCAAAGGAGCTTTACGGGTGTAAAAACCATCAAAGCATGTGAATGCTTGCGGTATCAATTTCAACTTGTCGAGGTCTCTGAGCTTCCGCTTGTATGCACTGCTCTGCTCACGAGTTCCCATACGACAAGCCACCACTAGCTGTTGCTTGAGAGAGGGTACCGGTATAGGATGATCAATAAGCCGGTCCCTTATTTCCTGCGCCCATATCGCCTTCTCATTATATGGCAGGATAATAGTATACTGCTTATTATTTTCGAATAAAGTCCGTAAGCATTTCTTCACTTCAGTTAGTGAACGCGGCCACGTCGGCTCGTCACCCCAGAAATCAGTAATAAAACTTTTAATAGTTTCTGGTGGAGTATCCGGGATTCGCCCCGTTCTCCTTGGTACAAACGCCTCCCTTTTTTCTTCTCCTACTTTTGCATGGAAACAGTATCCGTTAGTAATATGGACATCTGTTCCTACTCCTTCCGCGAATCTCGCCAACGACTGGCTTCTTTGTGCGACACATATAATCTCCTCCTTTCGCTTCTCGATTAAGTCATCGATAGACTTTTTGTCCCAATGGCATGTCGGAACTGTGACAGTGCACACTTGGGATTCCCAATTGTCGGTCCAGGACAGTTCATCCGATCTTACGACATGGGGGTGAACGTACACCTCAAGTGCCTCATGTGCGATGGCCATCTTTTTGTGATCCGTCGCTAGACTCAGCTCATAAGCCTCATAAGAGTCAGTAGCGTTGAAGGGATCAATATCGCTCTCCTCTCCTCTTTTTACTCCATATATCACTCGCCGTGCGGCGCAATCAATCACAGCCCCCATCGTAGCCAATTGGTCATACGATGGTAATATTGACCCGTGGTAACCGGGGACGACATAAAGGTCCATGCGGTATACTCGTGCGGATTTCAATTTAAAGGTCAGTGTGATGATTCCCGTGATATCCGTCCGGCTGCTCACTCCTTTGAGAGTGCCCGTTGACTTTTTCATATTTCCGTCCACCCAGTCCCGGTATCGATTAAAAAACTTCCGGCCGACAATATTAATATTCTCCATCGTATCATTACCAACTTTTAATATTGTCTTCAATGTTTCACAATAAAGTTCCGTATAACACAGAGCATCGGGCCTGTGTATATTGGCTGCGAGAACAAGAACTTTACGTTCCAAATTTTGGAGTCTTGTCTCTAAGTTTTTCAACTCCTCCTTCTTCTCCTCCTGCTTCACCTCATTAACATTTTTATTATTCTGCGGTACTGGTGCGTTTACTATGTGAGCGACATTGTCTTGTGGCACTTGAGTACACACATTGTCCTTTTGCTCGCCACCCGCCGCGATCGTAGACATTGAGTCTGTTCGTGGTTGTTTGCTTGGCCGAGGCGATACGTCTGCCATTGGCCTCCTCGCCTCCATCGCAAGTCTCGCCTTCCTATTTGCATCAGTTATCATTGGTAACCATGATGTATGAGACTACCTTGGGGCTGCAGTCTCTGTGTACCCACATCTTTGTATTCAGATTGAGGAAGCGTTGGCCCAGTCTGCACAACAGCATTAGAAAGCACTGTGACTTTAGGGTTAAACTTCACAGTCTTCTCCTTCCCCCTCCAGTCATTCCACCACCTCGAAACGATTACCTTGAGTAGTGTCCGGGTGGGATGACGTATCGGTCTCCGAGGCAGTGTTGTAGGCCTGAGCTCGACCGAAATTTGGGTTGGAGCTTGCCCACAAGCCTCCTCCTCCTCTGGGTGGGGGGGCTGGAGCTCGAACAGCTCTCCCTCCATAAGGGGTATATCCCCGACCTCCTCCTCTTCCTCTCTGAGGGGTTCCTTGCCACCTCGAGGCTCCTCTCCATGTTCCTCCTCCTCGTCCTCCTCCTCCTCCTCCTCCTCGTCCTCCTGCTCCTGCTCCTCCTCCTCGTCCTCTTTGAGAGACCTTTAAGTTCTTTTGTTTCTCCCTTTCCTCCTTCTTCTCCGTCATCCTCTTCATGTAGGTAATGATTGCCTCTCGTAACTCCTCATCATCACACATATTGGCATATCAACCTTCGTTCGCAGCGGCAATCTGAAGCATGTTGAAAAGGCCCGGTTCCTTGCCTTCCGTCCTGTGCTCAGAAAATTTGCCCTTGCTGTTGGGTTCTGCCTATCATGATTGAAAGAGCAGTCTCTGTTCTCCATCTGTGCCTTACACTGCAAGCCCGCGAACCACCTCCAACATGCGGTCTTCAGGTCTGGCTCTCTCTGTCTCTTCCAACCGGCAACTCTGTTTGTGTACGTGGCTTGTGCGCCAACAGGTACACCGCCTGCCTGTGCCGTATGTGCCTCCGTGAGCGAGTCCATGTTTGAGCATGCACTCATCACTTCTTGAAACAGTGCTGACGGAGCAACGCTTTGAACCGTATTTTCGAACACGTGTGTCTCGAGGAAGTTCTTGGACTTCACTGAGCTAAACGTCGAGCATTGTTGTATGAGCTGAGTAAGCTTGCTCGGGTTAATTGTGTGTAACGCCGAAAAGAAATAGAGGATGATCGACTTGCGGCCATAGAATAGCCCATAGGAGGAAACTACCTCCGTAAGGGTCGCCGCCAAGCCAACAGCACTCCTCAAACTCATCGCCACTGTCTCAAAGATTTCAAATCCTATGATAGTACCAGTGCAGAGATGCTGGTATCCATGAGATTGAAAATATGAAATGAGTGTGGCCACCGCCAGTTCACACTGAGCGTCTAGGCCTGTTGCATTGTTTCTCTTAATCTCCTCCTTCTTTCTCAAAAACTTGTACTGTGTCAGATCAAATCCCTCCGAGACTAGAGATTGGTCAAAAACAGTAACAAGGGCCTCGTATTCCTGCGTTTCGTCGCAAGGAAAAGCCTTCATGCAGGCATTGATCTCTTTGAGCTTGCTCAAAAGCGAAGCATCAGAGTCTTTGTCTGAGCTCGTTTTGGCATATAGCATGAGACTTGCCTTTCCTCCTTTCTTCCCCTTGAAGGCATTTATGATGTTCTGTCTGTCCTTCTTCTCCGTGTTTGTGACCACCACCGTAGTTGAGCCCGGGGGTGCAGGGGCTGGTGGGGCAGGAGCTGGTGGGGTCAAATATGTCGGAGGGTGTGCCTTTGCATCACTCACTTTTGCTTTCATTCTTTCCAGTATCATCGTCTTCTCGAACTCCTCATTCTCTTTCGCCTTCTTCTTCTCAGATATCACCAGCTTTTGAGCATGAGTGATAAAGGCCACCAATTCAGAAGCAGATCTGAGAAAATTATATTTCTCCACATATTGGTCAACACCTGCTTTGTTGGCGACCGGTGGTGCGTTACTAAGTGATTTAAGGACAGAGTGATCCTTGGTAGGAATCCATCTCTTCCATGCCTCCTTGTGCAGTAACGCACCCATCAACAGTCTGATCTTGGTCAGAACTCTGTCGGTCTTCTCTAACTCATCAATCACAGGATGAGTTTCTCCTGCTGCCTTAATGCTTTTTTCCATCTCTGCCTTCCCCTCCTCCAAGGCCTTTATTTCCATTGTAAAAAAATGAAATATGCCACTCGAGTTTTTCGAACCCAGATCGGTCTTCATTTTTGTTACATCGACTGCCTCCTAACCAGTCGCGAGGAATCTGGCCGTTGCTCTTGGGTTTGTGTACTGGAGGTAACCCTCACATCGTGGGCCGTATGTACGTTCCCAAATCAGGGTTTGAGTGTACACCCCAAAGATAGCATCGAGTAATTCAAGGTGGGTGTGTGTGTCCCCAAACTTGATATGCTGTATCTTCTTTCTCTCTTCTGGATCAGAGACCAGTTTGCCGAGGAGCTGTGCTGTGTTTGATAATAGGATATACACATCCTTTTTAGCACGACTTTTCTCTCTTCTTTGATCCTGAGGGATCCACACATAGGTGTCCTTCTCTACCCCCATCTTGTTATCAAACTCTTCTTTAGTGAGGTCATAGTGGTCTTGCACCCACTGTTGTTCCTCCACTGTGATCTCCTCTCCATCACTATGAATCAAGTCGATCATTTTTCGTCCTCCTCCTCCCGTGTAGGCAGGTGGTAAGGGATTACCATATGCTCCTCCTCCTCCCGTCTCTTCTTGTTCAAATCCTCCTTCATCTTCGTCTCCTCCATATCTTCCTTCATCATCCCAGCCCTCTTCTACTCCTCCTCCTACTCCTTCATCTCCTCCTCCTCCTTCATTCAATCCTCCTCCTCCTCCTTCATTGATTCCTCGTCCTCCTCCTCCTCCTGCTTCTTCTTCTTCTTCTCTTCTTTGATCTGCCTCCGAGAATTCACTCACTTTGGCGATCTCTGTCGACATGATGTCGTAGTAGTGATCAACAGGAGGACAGTGTCAGCTCCTATGTTTGGTTTTTGTTCGTTTGTGTTCTGTTCCTCCTTCAGTCAATTGACTAGTGAAGAGAGAAACTAATAGAGAGGGTAGGATAAGATTCCCTGTCCTCTATGAAACACTGTTTGTATGTTTGTTTTTGTTTGAGAAAAATAGTCTTTGAGACTTTCTCCGATTTCTTGTTCTCCTTACTCAGATTACTTTCTCCTCCTTCTTTTCTATATTGTATCTAGTATGAGGCACTTGGACCTACACACAGATAGTAATAGAGAAGCTAGAAAAGCTCTCCTTGAGAAGTCGACAGTCGGTCGGATAGGTTCTCAGACCTACCTTTAGAAAACGATCAGAGATTTGCAAAAATACTCTGACGTATGTGTGAGATAATGCAGATAAATGCACAAACTAGAAGGGTAAAGTGTTGTGCTCCTGTCCCTATGCTTGTTTGTGTTTTGTGTGTGTTCCTTCACTCTTCTGTCCACCTCCTTCTTCTTGGTCTCTGTGTGAGAACAGCAAGAACGACAGAGAGTTTGTATCTGATGTCTCCTTGTGAGCACACAGATACTGACTGGGCTAGAGTGTACGAGACACCTGCTTGAGACCAATCAAATTATTTGTTTTGTGAAAGAGTTATGAGGGAGCTGTGTTGGAGTATTTGTTTTCGTCTGACGTCCCCGTGTGAGACAGGTCAGTGAAAATTCACTCTGTTGCCTGTGTGGCAAAGCAGAAAGAAATCACCCTAGTGATGTGGACTCCAAATGTAATGCCCCCAACGATAGCTCGTAAAAAGTCGGTAATACAACCAAACACAGTCCTCAAAGATGAGAATGATGTCTCGTTATATTAGCTCAGTGAAGTCAAAAGGAAAACGGCAACAGACCAGGAATAAAATGGCATCAGGTCCAATCCGGACAAATAATACTGAAAAACAAGCTGGTGCACCTGTCACCAGGAAAAGGTACTTTTTACCGGCTATCCGGGGGGTGATGCCTACAATCCGATAGCTGGAAAGGTTAACGACATAACTGCAGGGCCAGCTAGGGCTTTGCGATACCAAGCTAACCTTCCACTTAAGTTTTGGGCAGAGATGGAACACGCCGCTACCACACTACACAAAATATTGCCAGCTACAATCGGACCGCGTCAAGGGATTTCACCCTTTGAGCAGTGTTTGGGTTACAAACCGGTCATTCGGCAACTGAAACCAATAGGATGTATGGGAGTAATATATGTCGGTAAGCAAGTTGGCAAAGGAAACTATAGGGGAAAGCGTGTAATGCTCTTGGGATACGACGTGTTCCGAAAGAGCATTACAGAGTTTGGGATGGCCGAAAGGTCATATCGAACGTACGTAACGTGCGATTCAACCCCCATGTAGTTGGAAAGGATGCACACCCACCCAGAGGAGTCCAATGGGACGACGAATCTGAGGGGGAGAGTAGCAATGCAGAGGAGCTTGAGCAGACGGAGACAGAACCGGAACGTGAAATTCAGGGTGTCAACGAGACTGGGTAGGTCCCGCATGGAGGTACTCACAGGGGTAGCAGACATTTCATGCGGTCTGCCAGCGCATGAGGACGTTTTGTGGTAAGTGTCTGGGACGCCTCGAAACCCGTCACCACCCCTAGATCGCGGAATGTAAATACCCCTTTGATCCCACGTGGTGTATGTCTTATAAAAAACAACACAACGACATGGCCTCGGAACCAACGCAACCACATAGCCTCGGAACCCACATCGACATAGCCTCGGAACCCACACAACAACAGAGCCTCGGAACCAACACAACAACATAGCCTCGGAACCAACACAACAACATAGCCTCGGAGCCAACACAACGACATAGCCTCGAAACCAGTGGGAAGAGGCCCAACCACCTCCTCTTCCCGTGGGGTGCCATACTGTGCACCCCTCCATAATAATAATAATAATAATAATAATAATAATAATAATAATAATAATAATAATAATAATAATAATAATAATAATAGTGCTTCTCTGTCAATGGCTGATGCATTTCTGCACATGCGCCTCCATCGTCTCACCCGTGAGGGGAGTACGAAGAATTGACGATAAGCTCTAATGACACCCCCGCAAGGGCAGTTCCAACACTTCCAGACGGGCCGGTATGTTCAATGAAAATACTGGTCCAGAAATAGACCGGTATGTTCAATGAAAATACTGGTGGCACCGACGGGAATCGAACTGGCGACAGGGCCCAGATGGTAGAACTTGACCACTGGGCTATCACGGTGTCCATAATAATAATAATAATAATAATAATAATAATAATAATAATAATAATAATAGTGCTTCTCTGTCAATGGCTGATGCATTTCTGCACATGCGCCTCCATCGTCTCACCCGTGAGGGGAGTACGAAGAATTGACGATAAGCTCTAATGACACCCCCGCAAGGGCAGTTCCAACACTTCCAGACGGACCGGTATGTTCAATGAAAATACTGGTCCAGACGGACCGGTATGTTCAATGAAAATACTGGTGGCACCGACGGGAATCGAACTGGCGACAGGGCTCAGATGGTAGAACTTGACCACTGGGCTATCACGGTGTCCATAATAATAATAATAATAATAATAATAATAATAATAATAATAATAATAATAATAATAATAATAATAATAATAGTGCTTCTCTGTCAATGGCTGATGCAAATCTGCACATGCGCCTCCATAATAATAATAATAATAATAATAATAATAATAATAATAATAATAATAATAGTGCTTCTCTGTCAATGGCTGATGCATTTCTGCACATGCGCCTCCATCGTCTCACCCGTGAGGGGAGTACGAAGAATTGACGATAAGCTCTAATGACACCCCCCAAAGGGCAGTTCCAACACTTCCAGACGGGCCGGTATGTTCAATGAAAATACTGGTCCAGACGGATCGTTACGTTCAATGAAAATACTGGTGGCACCGACGGGAATCGAACTGGCGACAGGGCCCAGATGGTAGAACTTGACCACTGGGCTATCACGGTGTAATAATAATAATAATAATAATAATAATAGTGCTTCTCTGTCAATGGCTGATGCATTTCTGCACATGCGCCTCCATCGTCTCACCCGTGAGGGGAGTACGAAGAATTGACGATAGGCTCTAATGACACCCCCGCAAGGGCAGTTCCAACACTTCCAGACGGACCGGTATGTTCAATGAAAATACTGGTCCGGACGGACCGGTATGTTCAATGAAAATACTGGTGGCACCGACGGGAATCGAACTGGCGACAGGGCCCAAATGGTATAACTTGACCACTGGGCTATCACGGTGTCCAATAATAATAATAATAATAATAATAATAATAATAACAAGCCCTATTAGAGATGTAAAAAAAAAAGCCGCCACTCCCAATTCGGATACTTGAGGTAAGTGGGGAGCAACCGAGGATTGCCACGCGAGTAAGTAATGTAGCGCCTTCGGGTCTGCTACCTCACCGAAACCCGTGGGTCCGTGTTGTTGCTGCCGTCTCTACTGGTACCGATGCCGGAGCCGGCCGGTGTTAACCGACAGCTGCCTCCAGTTGACACCCGTTCTATTGGGCAAGACAATAATAATAATAATAATAATAATAATAATAATAATAATAATAATAATAAT
Organism: Paulinella micropora; assembly: GCA_019918135.1. Classification (NCBI taxonomy): domain Eukaryota; phylum Cercozoa; class Imbricatea; order Euglyphida; family Paulinellidae; genus Paulinella; species Paulinella micropora. The sequence goes on from WBZZ01004886.1 coordinate 88,099, forward strand.
AACAATAATAATGATAATAATAATAATAATAATAATAATGACAATTAATAATGAATAATAATTAATAATTAATAATTAATAATAGTGCTTCTCTGTCAATGGCTGATGCATTTCTGCACATGCGCCTCTATCGTCTCACCCGTGAGGGGAGTACGAAGAATTGACGATAAGCTCTAATGACACCCCCGCAAGGGCAGTTCCAACACTTCCAGACGGGCCGGTATGTTCAATGAAAATACTGGTCCAGAAATAGACCGGTATGTTCAATGAAAATACTGGTGGCACCGACGGGAATCGAACTGGCGACAGGGCCCAGATGGTAGAACTTGACCACTGGGCTATCACGGTGTCCATAATAATTAATAATAATAATAATAATAATAATAATAGTGTATCTCCTGCCAATTGCTGAGCCAAAAGGCCATGTGCATCCAGTCCTCCATTCCATAAGGAAAGTCTCCACACCAATCGGTGGAATAAAGGAAGTGACGGCATAGAACATTACTCTAGGAGCTTTATACCAATCAGCCCATGGAAAGGACCGATGGCCTATGTACTCCCTAATAATAATAATAATAATAATAATAATAATAATAATAATAATAATAATAATAATAATAATAATAATAATAATAATGACTGTTCTGCCTGTTCCCTCTCTCAATCGCTAGTCCTTGGCATGACGTAAACTGCCCGTCCTTGGCATGACCTTAAACGGCCGGTCCTAGCATGACTTGAAACTGCCCGGGGATAGATAGATAGATATAATAATAATAATAATAATAATAATAATAATAATAATAATAATAATAATAGTGCTTCTCTGTCAATGGCTGATGCATTTCTGCACATGCGCCTCCATCGTCTCAAATAATAATAATAATAATAATAATAATAATAATAATAATAATAATAATAGTGTATCTCCTGCCAATTGCTGAGCCAAAAGGCCATGTGCATCCAGTCCTCCATTCCATAAGGAAAGTCTCCACACCAATCGGTGGAATAAAGGAAGTGACGGCATAGAACATTACTCTAGGAGCTTTATACCAATCAGCCCATGGAAAGGACCGATGGCCTATGTACTCCCTAATAATAATAATAATAATAATAATAATAATAATAATAATAATAATAATAATAGTGTATCTCCTGCCAATTGCTGAGCCAAAAGGCCATGTGCATCCAGTCCTCCATTCCATAAGGAAAGTCTCCACACCAATCGGTGGAATAAAGGAAGTGACGGCATAGAACATTACTCTAGGAGCTTTATACCAATCAGCCCATGGAAAGGACCGATGGCCTATGTACTCCCTAATAATAATAATAATAATAATAATAATAATAATAATAATAATAATAATAATAATAATAATAATAATAATAATAATAATAATAATAATAATAATAATAGTGCTTCTCTGTCAATGGCTGAAGCATTTCTGCACATGCGCCTCCATCGTCTCACCCGTGAGGGGAGTACGAAGAATTGACGATAGGCTCTAATGACACCCCCGCAAGGGCAGTTCCAACACTTCCAGACGGACCGGTATGTTCAATGAAAATACTGGTCCAGACGGACCGGTATGTTCAATGAAAATACTGGTGGCACCGACGGGAATCGAACTGGCGACAGGGCCCAGATGGTAGAACTTGACCATATAATAATAATAATAATAATAATAATAATAATAATAATAATAATAATAATAATAGTGCTTCTCTGTCAATGGCTGATGCAAATCTGCACATGCGCCTCCATCGTCTCACCCGTGAGGGGAGTACGAAGAATTGACGATAGGCTCTGATGACACCCCCGCAAGGGCAGTTCCAACACTTCCAGACGGACCGGTATGTTCAATGAAAATACTGGTGGCACCGACGGGAATCGAACTGGCGACAGGGCCCAGATGGTAGAACTTGACCACTGGGGGGGTGGAGGACCTCGAACAAGGGTATTGGAGGCTTATGTCCGTTGAGGATATGCCATTAGCTGCATCAGTACGCCTCAGATATAGTATTATTATTATTATTATTATTATTATTATTATTATTATTATTATTATTATTAGGGAGTACATAGGCCATCGGTCCCTTTCCATGGGCTGATTGGTATAAAGCTCCTAGAGTAATGTTCTATGCCGTCACTTCCTTTATTCCCCCGATTGGTGTGGAGACTTTCCTTATGGAATGGAGGACTGGATGCACATGGCCTTTTGGCTCAGCAATTGGCAGGAGATACACTATTATTATTATTATTATTATTATTATTATTGTTATGGAGGGAGCTTATGTCCGTTGAGGATATGCCATTAGCTGCATCAGTACGCCTCAGATATAGTATTATTATTATTATTATTATTATTATTATTATTATTATTATTATTATTACTATATTATGATTAGTGGCACCGCGATAGCCCAGTGGTTAAGGTCTACCATCTAATAATAGTAATAGTAATAATAATAATAATAATAATAATAATAATAATAATAATAGTGCTTCTCTGTCAATGGCTGATGCATTTCTGCACATGCGCCTCCATCGTCTCACCCGTGAGGGGAGTACGAAGAATTGACGATAAGCTCTAATGACACCCCCCAAAGGGCAGTTCCAACACTTCCAGACGGGCCGGTATGTTCAATGAAAATACTGGTCCAGACGGATCGGTATGTTCAATGAAAATACTGGTGGCACCGACGGGAATCGAACTGGCGACAGGGCCCAGATGGTAGAACTTGACCACTGGGCTATCACGGTGTCCAATAATAATAATAATAATAATAATAATAATAATAATAATAATAATAATAATAATAATAATAATAATAATAATATATATTGATCTGTCATGGCTGAGCCCGAGGGCCATGCGCCTCCATCCCTCGACCCAACAGGACTACAGTGAGTATGTTGGGGAGGGAAGAGTGACTCTAACCATCCTGCATAGAAGGCCCCAAAAGGAAGTCCCTACTACCCGCACAGTGTCGGGTACCTTGCAGGAAATCAACTACAAATGATTGATCTTCCCCGCGTGAGAGCTCCACGAGACTGGGTAGGTCCCGCATGGAGGTACTCACAGGGGTAGCAGACATTTCATGCGGTCTGCCAGCGCATGAGGACGTTTTGTGGTAAGTGTCTGGGACGCCTCGAAACCCGTCACCACCCCTAGATCTCGGAATGTAAATATCCCTTTGATCCCACGTGGTGTATGTCTTATAAAAAACAACACAACGACATGGCCTCGGAACCAACGCAACAACATAGCCTCGGAACCCACATCGACATAGCCTCGGAACCCACACAACAACAGAGCCTCGGAACCAACACAACAACATAGCCTCGGAACCAACACAACAACATAGCCTCGGAGCCAACACAACGACATAGCCTCGAAACCAGTGGGTATAATAATAATAATAATAATATTCTTAGGTGTTGATCGCTAAGATTGGTCGCAGCCAGCGGCACGAAGCGGAGGTATGCCTGTTGCTTCTGCACCTCACAAAACGTGTTGGGTGGTTGGTCTTAGCTGAGGAGCGACCAGGAGGCACGCGAGCGTGAGAGGGTAGGCCCCGCGCGCGAAGGAGTTTTCCAGGAGTTGGCGCAGGAATTCAAGCAGCAGCTTGGTTTGCCGGAGGGTACCAGTTGGCGGGAGCTCTCTGAAGACAAAGTGCGAGTACCAAGCGCGATGGGGCAGAAGTTTGTGGAGAAGTTATGGCAGGTGAGGAATGCGCGACGGGGGGGGGGGGGGGGGGGAATCAGTGGGACTCTGTATCAACTGGAAGGGCCATCAATGCCTTCAAGCCGGTCGCACAAGCCCCTGACTGGAAGGAAGCGTTCTACGAGCTGGCAGCACCGGAGGAGCAGCGTAGCACGAAATCTAGTACAAAAGGCAAGAGGAAGTTGCAGCTGGCACATAATCCAAAGGTCGACCGGGTGTTAGACAAGGTTCTGGGCCCTGTCTCGTCTGCGAGTGGTTCGAAGCCTGTCTCGTCTGCGAATGGTTCGAAGCCTGTCTCGTCTGCGAGTGGTTCGAAGCCTGTCTCGTCTTCGCGTGGGCCGTCGCCTGTTTCGTCTGCGAGTGGTTCGAAGCATGTTTCGTCTTCGCGTGGGCCGTCGCCTGTTTCGTCTGCGCGTGGTTCGTCTGCGAGTGGTTCGTCTAGCAGTGGGTCGTCGCCGGTTTCGTCTGCGAGTGGTTCGTCTGACATTGAGGATGTTAACTGCAGAATTTGCCACGACCTTGTAGATGACTTGTTGTGAAAAGAGGTCCGCGACCCGCAGGACAGGTTGGCGCAGACGAAATGTTGTGGTTCGCCTTATCATAGGCGTTGCCTGGAAAAATGGTGGAAAGAGTGTGACAAAAATGGTATGGTGCCCGACTGCCCATGGTGCAAAAAACTTTGCATTCAGACATCATACTGGACTTCATTTCTGTATAAGCACGAAACTCTGCATTGGGAGTCGCCCAGCGTGGTGATTGACATGACGGCCCAGACGTCCAGCGACGTGAAGGACGTGGCTGGCAGGCAGAGTGAGACCGCAATGTCTGACACCGAGGAAGTGGAACATGTGGAACATGAGTCAGAGGATGAGTGGGAGCCTCCGGTTGACGATTGGGATCCTCAGCCCACATGCGGCAAGTCCGAGCGTGAGGAGCCGGCGGCGAGCACCAGGGCACGAATCGACGAGGAGTATGAACAAGCGGAAGTGGACGATATCGCAGCCAGAGCAAGAAAGGGCGAATTGAACGCAGGGGCGGACAGTGATTTGGCTTGGGCCGTTGCTGCGTCGATAGAAGAGGCTAACAGAGTCAAGATGGTAGAAGTACGGAATGATAAAAAATTAGAATTCGGTCTTTGGCTTCGGGAACACACTCGAGCTCAGGGGGGAGGGTCACAGCCCAAGGTTGAGACTGCCGCAGACAGGAGGGCGAAAATGCTGGAGTCGGTGAGTAAGCGTTTGAAGACTTCTACAGTCACAAGCGCAACGCAGGAGCCGGCGACGCGTGCAACTGTGACCGAAGCCTTGGCTGCCATGACAGAGTCCTTGGCTGCAGTGACCGAGCCCTTCGCTGCTTCCGAGTCGGAGGCTGCAGTGACCGAGGCCTTGGCTGCTTCCAATTCTGAAGTGAGGTCCCCCCCACTTATTATTATTATTATTATTATTATTATTATTATTATTATTGGACACCGTGATAGCCCAGTGGTCAAGTTCTACCATCTGGGCCCTGTCGCCAGTTCGATTCCCGTCGGTGCCACCAGTATTTTCATTGAACATACCGATCCGTCTGGACCAGTATTTTCATTGAACATACCGGCCCGTCTGGAAGTGTTGGAACTGCCCTTGCGGGGGTGTCATTAGAGCTTATCGTCAATTCTTCGTACTCCCCTCACGGGTGAGACGATGGAGGCGCATGTGCAGAAATGCATCAGCCATTGACAGAGAAGCACTATTATTATTATTATTATTATTATTATTATTATTATTATTATTATTATTATTATTATTATTATTATTATTATTATTATGGACACCGTGATAGCCCAGTGGTCAAGTTATACCATCTGGGCCCTGTCGCCAGTTCGATTCCCGTCGGTGCCACCAGTATTTTCATTGAACATACCTGTCTATTTCTGGACCAGTATTTTCATTGAACATACCGGCCCGTCTGGAAGTGTTGGAACTGCCCTTGCGGGGGTGTCATTAGAGCTTATCGTCAATTCTTCGTACTCCCCTCACGGGTGAGACGATGGAGGCGCATGTGCAGAAATGCATCAGCCATTGACAGAGAAGCACTATTATTATTATTATTATTATTATTCTTATTATTATTATTATTATTATTATTATTATTATTATTATTATTATTATTATTATTATTATTATTATTATTATTATTATTATTATTATTATTATTATTATTAGGACACAGTGATAGCCCAGTGGTCAAGTTCTACTATCTGGGCCCTGTCGCCAGTTCGATTCCCGTCGGTGCCACCAGTATTTTCATTGAACATACCGGTCCGTCTGGACCAGTATTTTCATTGAACATACCGGTCCGTCTGGAAGTGTTGGAACTGCCCTTGCGGGGGTGTCATTAGAGCCTATCGTCAATTCTTCGTACTCCCCTCACGGGTGAGACGATGGAGGCGCATGTGCAGAAATGCATCAGCCATTGACAGAGAAGCACTATTATTATTATTATTATTATTATTATTATTATTATTATTATTATTATTATTATTATTATTATTATTATTATTATTATTATTATTATTATTATTTAGGGAGTACATAGGCCATCGGTCCTTTCCATGGGCTGATTGGTATAAAGCTCCTAGAGTAATGTTCTATGCAGTCACTTCCTTTATTCCACCGATTGGTGTGGAGACTTTCCTTATGGAATGGAGGACTGGATGCACATGGCCTTTTGGCTCAGCAATTGGCAGGAGATACACTATTATTATTATTATTATTATTATTATTATTATTATTATTATTATTATTATTATTATTATTGTGTCTCTCCGAGTCTGTCCCCTACCCCCCCACCCCTCTCTCTCTCTAACCCTACCCCCCCCCCCTGTCTCTCTCTCTCAGGTCGGAGACTGCTCCATCAGAGTCTGAGGTGATGCCCGTTCAATCTCCATTTGGAGTCTGACATTATTATTATTACTATTACTCTGATATTATGATGATGATTATTATTATTATTATTATTATTATTATTATTATTATTATTATTATTATTATTATTATTATTATTCTGGAGGGGTGCACAAGATGGCACTCCATGGGAAGAGGAGGTGGTTGGGCCTCTCCCCACGAAGGTGACCGCTTGGGGAGGGCGGTCACCGGGATATGCGCAACTCTCAACTGGGCATTTACTCGGTAGGGGTTCGGCCAGGCAGGTTGTGGGGTTATCTGTTGGATTGTTGGTTGGCTCGTTTTTCTTGGCTGTTGGTTTGGGTCTGGTTTCCTGGTTAGCCCATTTTCGCCGAATTTCCTGCCGAGTAAATGCCTGGGGGCTTCCAGTTCCGGTTTGGTGATCTTGTTGAGGTGAGCATTCGGATGAAACAGTACCGAGATGGGTTGAAGATAGGATTCACATTGAGCCGAGATGGGGCTGAGTTGACCTGTTCCAACTCGGCTCCATTTCGGCTTCATGTTAATCCTATCTTCATCCTATCTGGGTTTTGTCTCCTCCCTATCTTCGCTTCTTCGGGGTTGCCTAACTGGAACACATGATGAGCGCACGTTGGAGAGGGGCTTCAGTCGGTCCCAATGCCTTGCCAGTGCCTTGCTGCGTTGCCGTGCCTTGCCCCATGCATTCACACCCTCCACCGTTGCATTTCTAACTGAGCAGCTTCGGCTGGGATTACTATACTTGTCTGTAAGACCCTATAGGTACCGCTAGGTTCGCGCCTTCTATACCCACGTGGGGGAAGGAGTTTCAGCGGCACGGTGCCGCTGTCCTTCGGCAGTCAATCACACTACGGCCCGGGAGAGGAGGCGGTGCGTTCGGCAGGAGGATACCTAGACTTGGCAGGCGAACGAATCGCTAGCAATGCCACCGCTAGTGTGTTGGGCACGGCCGTCAGCCTTATTAGCCAGGAGCGGGATCGCGCCTGGCTGGCCGAGTGGCTAGGCAGCCGCCTGTGGAGCCAGGACATACAGGCTGCTCTAGACTACCTGGGGGCCAGCGCCGAGCCCGCGGACCAGGCCGTTGCGTTACTCAGGCGCCTGACTGACCTGGTCACCACCGGCTTCCTGTCGCAGTTCGTGCGGCGCATACAAGAGCGAGACGTCAGGGTCAACACGGGCGAGCTGCAAGCCCTGCACCGCCGATTGCGAGACGGTCTCACACAGCGCTTGCTAGCACCGTACGGGAGGGAGACTCCTACCGCTCAACAGCGGCTCGACCTGCACGCAGAGGCCAGGCGAGGGGCAGACGTTGAGCTTGCGCTGTCGCAGGAGCAGGCGACAGAAGCCAGCTTGTATCTTTTCAACCTAGCGCAGCTGGCGCGGCAGTACTGCACTGGTGAAGAAACACACAAGTACTACATGAGGGCGACGATAGAGCGCGCGCAGAGAGAGACGCGGCTCAGGCGTCCCGAGAACAGCGTGATATGGGCGACCCAGTCTGAGGAGGGGCCCCGGCGGGCGCTACAGGAGGGCGGCCTCCTGGAACAGTATTGGGGGGGGGGCTGGGCCTCCCCCTGACTGTCTCACAATTTGCGGCTAGTTCCCTCGCGATACAGGATGCGTACAACCGAGCCCTGTCGCCGCGCAACGTGACCGAGACAGATCGTAAAAGCCTGTCGGCACTAGCGGGCCAGGTCGTGGCCTACCTCCGCTACAGCCTAACGTTGAGGAGCTGGTGGGACCGCTCGGTGCTCCGCTTCGGGCCGCCCAGGCTGTACGACACGGAGACGCCAGATAACCAGCATGAGTGGCACGTCCTGGCAGAGAGCCAGCTCATATACACCAGCCTCGCCGCCTTTGCACACCACGTGGCCCCTTTGCTAGGGCTCTTTTTCAGCCCCCTGCTAGTGACACCAGACGACGTGAATGACCTCACCCAGTATGCCCCCAGCGCGGCCGCTGCCCTGCTACGCGCACGGCAAACAGTAGTCGCCTTTCTCGGTGACGAGGCCAGGGGCCCCGCGCTCTTGTCCGACCTGTACGAGGCCGACCAGAGGCAGGTAGACAGAGGCAGCCCCCCAGTACACGCCAGCAAGAAGCCGCGGGTGGCCCGGTACCACCAGGAGCTGACCGAGCTGCAGCTGGGCCTGCCGTACCACTGCAGCACCGTCTGGGCGGCGGCGACGGCACTGGGCACACACCTGCGCAACTTACCGCTGATGTACATGCTGTGGGGAGAACACTGCGCGCCCAGGGCCCCGCCGTCCTTCGGAGAGTACCTCTCGGAGGCGGAAGCCGGGGCCGAGGACTTCTGGCAGGGGCTGGTCGGCTCTGGCCCGGCCCCGGATGCCGCGCCTGGCCAGGCAGCCAGGGACGCCGCGCCCCCGGCCCCGGACGCCGCGCCGGGCCAGGCAGCCAAAGACCCCAGGCCGAGTCCCGTGTGGCCGGCCGCCACGCCGGCCGCCCTCCCACTAGCGCAGGGGCGGCCGGCCGGTGCCGCCCTCACCGCCTCGGCCACCCCCCCGCCCAACGGCTCGTGGCGCGAGTTGCTATTCCGGCTGGAGTCCTTCCGCGACAGGCTACGCTCGACGCAGGGCCAGCCCCACCGCACGTTTTCCTGGGAGTGGGGCCCGGCCCGCGACTCCGTCGGCCACTGGCCCGCGCTGCGGGACACGCTAGAGCGGCTGCTGGCGTCACACCTGTACGAGCGGGAGGTCTGGCCGGAGCACAAGCTGGGGAGTGCGCGGGCCATCGCCGAGGCCGCGCTGCACCATGAGGTCCTGGGCACGCCGTGCCCCGGGCTGACCGCCTTGGCCGTCGTGCTGTGGGCCGCGCAGGAGGTCTGGTACACACTACCGGCACCAGCGGAGGAGGATGCTACCGAGGCCAGCGTCCATGATCTGTTGGGCTTGTTCTGGGAGCGGGTGGAGCAGACCACGGCCTTCCTGGCCCGAGAGCTGTGCCCCGTCGCTACGTCCAAGCTGCTTCTCCTGCACAGCGCAGAGGCCGACTGGTTCAGCGAGCGCTTGGTGAGGCAGAGCACGTTGTACTTCTCCTTTGCGCGTCCCTCGCGCTGGCGAGCGGCCTCGGACTCACTAGGCCAACGGGCGCAGACGCTGTGGCAGCGGCTGCGCGGCCAGATCGAGCAGGACCTCAAGGACGACGGCCTCGCCGCACTCAGGAGGGTCCGGAGCCTGCCGGGGGTTTCCATGCGCGAGGTCCAGATCCTGGCAGGGGACATCTACGTCTATCTGGAGCCGTCCGCCTGGTCGTGGCGGCAGGCCACCGTCGCCGAGGAGCTGTGGAACAGGTTGTACTTACGGCTGCCAGCCACCATAGCGGCCGTGCGGAATAGCTACGGTCGTGACCTAACTGAAATTATACAAGGCTTCACGGGGCAGAGTTTCAGTGAACAGCTAGGCGTGGGGCGTCTGCTGATCTCCGAGACCGCGCGGCTGCTAAGCCTCCAGAGCCTGTCGCTAGTGACGGGAGGGACCGGAGTACAGGAGATGTTCAGCGGCTTCGGCCGGACGGTTTTGGCAGCGGTCGGGCAGTTCGCGGTGGATTCTGTCGTCGTCGAGCGTACAGCAACGAGCCGTGGAGCTGCTGACCGGCCTGCTCACAATGACCTCGGCTCGCGCGGAGGGAGACTTCAAGGATCTGCTCGCGACAGCCCGTGCTTATGGGGGTCTGCTGTACGGGGGTGGGCAGGGTGTGGGAATGCCGAGCCTTGACTGGGAGACGGTGCTGCTGCCCCTCTTCACGGAGCTCTACCAGGTTGAACCCCACGGCTTAGCAGGCTCAGAACTAGAGCTGCTGCGGACGCTGGCCACACAGGCCGCGCAGCCGGCGTACGTCTTGCAGGACGGAGAGGGTACGCTCCGACTGCCGTTCCTGCTGCCGGCCCGGAATCAGAGCCGGGGGCCGGACGCCAGCGCCAGGCACGGGCTGCCCCCCCAGGGGCAGGACATGTTCGTCCAGGCCTGCTTCGTGGAGGCCAAGCAGGGTAGGCCGGGGTCCGTCCTGCTGGCCCCGACCCAACTCGAGCTCGTCCGGCGGCTAGCGGGGGGCGTCTCGGCGGACGAGCTGGCGCCGGCGGAATATGAGTGGCTGTGCAGAATCGTCGAGAGCAGCCCCGGGCGCACGCGGACGTACCAAACCCCCGAGGGGGACCTAGCGCTGATGGCAAAGGCGCAGGGTCTGCTGGGTGACCGGATCGTCGTGTCGGAGCCGAAAGCCAAACCGCGGGCCGGGTGGCGAAGCGCAGGGAAAGCTGCTTGCCCCGCCGGGCGGCCAAGCTCAGGGCGGCCAAGCCCGGAGCGGCCGGGCCCCTGGCCGCCCTTTCCTAGGATAGACAGTGAATAAAGTGAGCGCCAGTAGCTACTCTGTGTTTATTGACCGGGCCGGCCGCGCTACGGGGTAGGTGGTGGGGAGGGAGGGGCGCCGTGTGCGTCGGGGAGAGGGGGGGGGTCCGGCAACGAGGGCCGCCCCGGGCCCGGCGGGCTGCCGGCCGGTGGCCGTACGAGCGCCTCGGCCATGGCCACGCCGGCGTGGATGAGGTCCGCCGCTCCCGCCGGCAGCCCGCGGGACTCCGCCGCCTCGTCGACCCATTGGCGGAGGGACTGCCAATCCGCCGTCGGGGGCAGCCACTGCTGCAGCAGCGTCGCGACCCAGGCGACCAGGCAATCCCGCAGGGCGCGATGAACCTTCTCTAGCAGCAGAGCTCGTCCCTTCCCCTGGGTAACGAAGTCTCCCTCGGGGTGCGCGTCCCTGGGTAGCAGAGCCCCAGCCGCGGGATCGTGGGTGGGCGTGCCATACAGCCCCTGCCACCCCCCTTCCGGAAACAGCAGCGACAGCAAGGCACGCAGCGACTCGTCGCACTCGGCTGGGGTCTGCTCTCCCCTGAACCACACTTGCAGGAACCCCCATCTCGGCCCGGGGGTGTCCGGAGCAGGCTTTAGGCCGCGGTACCGTTCCAGAAAGCCACGGATCGCCCGCCCGAGCTCCCGGTAGCAGTTCAGGGGGTCGTCCCCTGGGGAGCGTGCGGGTCTAGCCCACCGGCGTACACCAGCCGCATGGCGCGCAGCAGGGACAACCGCTTCCTCTTAGCTCCCGGTATCCGGCGGGGCAGGAACGCCGCGCTCAGCAGCTGGACAGAAGCCTGGGGGGGCTGCACCTGACCACACAGCCTTGCTTCTACGGTGCCCTGGTGCAAGCAGCGCGCTAAATACGCTAGGGGGCGGGAACCCGCCGGCGGACCGGCCGGAACGTCGTCAGCTCATCGTACAGTTAATGGCACGCCAGCCTGTGCAGGGCCTCGTCGCGCAGGCAGCTGTCCAGCCGCCTCGGCAGCTCCTGCACCCAGGCTTCCCCTAGCTGGGCCAAGCCACGGGGGTCCACGCGGGCCTGCAGCAGGCGCCAGCGCAGGTCCTCGCGCACGGGGCTGGCCCGCGGGGCGGGTAAGCACAGCCAGAGGCCGGCGGGACAAGGCAGCGGGAGGGTAGGGGGCGGGGGCGGCCTCAACGTCAGGTAGCCCTCGCACATGGCCAGAGTCTCCTCGGTTTGTTGGGGCTCTGGTAGCGCTAGTAGCTGCGCGGCTAGGCTGGTCGGCCCCGTCTGCGCGCCGCCCCGTGCGTCCGCCCTCCACCAGTCCTCCAGGCACCAGGGCCCCGGACGTGAGCCGGGCGGGAACAACAGACACAGCAGCAGCCGGCCGTACGCCACGCACAGGTACCGTAAGAACTCAACGCAGGCCTCGGGAAACAGGGAGAGGGCCGCGGGGGCCTCCTGCGTGTCCAGCACCTGCGGCCGCACCCAGGGGTACTCCCGCAGCGCCGCCGGGCGCTCCTGCCATTGTACACGCCCCAGTGTCCTCCCGTCGGGGAACGGCCCGTAACGCCCGTAACGCCCGTCGCGCCACCTGGTCTCCGGCGTATTTGACACCAGCACTGCGCTAAAGCCATAGACCATTAGGTCTTCCCCGAGTTGTCCACAGTGGTCCAGGTGCAGAATGCCGCTCTTCGGACCCCGGACTTCAGTCAAGCTGGTCAGCATTCTAGCGTAGACCGTGACACGGTCCGCGTGCACAGTCATACTTTGCAGCCCACTGCAACCGACCAGAACGGCGACCAAAGCAGTGGCAGTGGTTGGTTGCACGGTGGCAGGCCCTGGAAGCTGCCTGTTAGACGCACTGGAGGGGGGCGTGCCCCGTTCCGCTGGCGCTCGCAAGGCCGGTGCCCCGCACGTGCCTACTTCTAGCCCCTCCAAGCCTGCCGTGCCCTGCACCAGCAGGCGCATCAGGTAGTGTGCCGACAGGGACACGCTTACCCGCTCGCCCGTGACATGCTGCCAGGTGAGTTCGCGGCACGACGGGAAAAGGAGGGGGCATGCCTGGTGATTCCAAGTGGCCCTTAGCTGGACGTGCACCAGGCATAGGGCCTGGACCCACTGCAGCCCCCGCAGAAGGTCCAGGGACAGCTGCAGCCCACCCCCTTCCACTCCTGCTACGTGTGCGTGCGCTAGTACCCTGGCGGTAGTCGCTGATGTGCACGAGACGTCGCACAACTCCCTGCATCCCCGCACAGTCAGAACACCACTCCCCGGAGGCTGTGCCACCGGCTGTGGGCTCTGCCGGCCACTGGGGGGGTCCAACCTGATACTATACACAGCGTCACTATCGATCACAGACAAGTGCATTCCCTGTACGGCGGGTACGACCAGGCCCAAGGGGCGCTGCGAATGGCTAACCCGTACCCACTCAAGCCGTACACAGGATGGCGGAAAAGAGAGTTCGGTGTGCGACGGCTGCAGTCGGACACACTCCAAACGCAGTTCCTTAATGATAAGCAGTGCCTGCAGAAAGGCGAAGGGCACCTTGATCGGCCGCCAGGGCAGTCCCGTTATGTTCACCTTCTCGAAGCCCGCGGCGGCCTGCTTGCCGTGTCTACTCGCCAGGTAGGTCTCGATCTCTCTACCGCGTTCCTCAACCTGGTCGTGTGTTCCATTGGTTTCTGTGGCTAGGAAGTAAATAAGCTCCTTTCCCCCCTCGGAAATGAAGGGGAGTGGTACGCCCCTGTTGGACGCAGGGGACGAATTGGACCACAAGAAAGGCAATATCATGTTGTACGGCATCATCCGGTCATTTAGGTCCGACATGGGAAGGCAAGAGGGAGGAAGAGAGCCAGAGGGAGGAGGGCATGCCCCCGTGCGGGCCAGGGGGGGAAGGGGGGATGCACCCCTCCCTGCCCTTTCCCTCCCCTCCCTCGAGGGAAGGGGGACGAGGCTCTGCCTCCGTAGGCCCCCCCTCCCGTCCTCCCTGGCCCAGCGGTCGGCCCGCGGGCGGGGCAGTGCGGCGAGGGTGTGAGTTGGTGCCGGCACGGCCTAGCGGGGGGAGGGCCCGGGCGCCGCCTGCCTGGCGAAGTCGGCCCCCGGCACCCCCGGGCGCACGAGCCGCGCCCCCGTGCCCAGCCGCCCCCCGTGCTCCGTCCACACCAGGTAGCACAGCCACAGCCACGCCTCCGCCAGCGAATGGCACAGCCAGGCCCGGCGGGGCCCGCGGTCGTACACCGCCCACGTGCCCAGCACGGCCACCACGCACGGCCGCGGCCGCCGCGACGCGGGCGTCGGCTCCGCGCAGGCGCTAGCCCCGGCCGGCGGCTCCGGCTGCCGGGCGGCCTGCGTGAGCTGCGGCGGCAGGAGCACGAGCCCCTGCGCCAGGAGGTCCAGCCCGCAGGCTAGCTTGACCTGGCTGGCTAGGACCGCCAGGTCCAGGTCCTCGCCCAGCCCGGCGGGATCGTACACGTCCTGGGCCGCCCCGCCGCCCTCCTGGTCCTCCAGCACCCCCGCCCCGTTCAGCCCCGCCAGCTTGCGGGCGCCCGCCAACCGCTGCCCCGGCGCAGCCAGCTTCTGGAACACGACGCTGTCCTTGATCTGCGCGGCCGTGCTCGCAGAAGATGGTCCGGAAGTGTAGCGCCAGGCAGCCGGGCACAGGTCCCGGGCGCAGCTCACCTCCCGCACGGCCCGCAGTACCTGGTCCGTGCACGCTTCCCCGGGCCGCGGGCCCCCCCACAGCAGCGCGCGGCAGCTGGACCGGGGCGGCCGCCCCGCGGGCAGGTCCCGGCCCCGCGCCGCGAGCCGGGCCCGCACATCGTCCCAGGGGGGGGCCTGTGCCCGCCGCAGGAGCCCGTGCAGCAGCCCCACGTACAGCTGCCAATGGGTCAGGCTCTCCACGGCGGGCGACAAGTCTGCCAGGCCGCGGCCCGCGTCGCTGCAGGTCGCCAGGCACGCGCAGGCAGCCCAGAAGGCACCATCGAAGCCGGACCAGGCCCGCTGCTCTACCCACTCACCGAACCACGCGCGCAGGCCGTCGGCCTCGGCCCGGGTGCCCCGCCGCAGCCCCGTCAGGACCTCCACCAGCTGCCGCCTGGCGCGCAGCAGCTCGGCGGCCGGCAGCCCCGCGCCGCCGGCCGGGAGGTCCCCGGCCTGTGGCTCGCTGGTGCACGTCAGCAGGGACAGGCTGCCCTGCCACGCCGCTAGCTCCTCCAGGGCGGCCTCTAGCTGCCGCGGCGCCCCGGCGGCCGGGGGCAGGCTGCCGAACGGGCGGCGCCCCAGCGCTGCTCGTACAGCACGGCCGCGCTCAGCCCCCAGGCACACATCTGCCACAGGCCCACCGTCGGACCGGGGGTACGTGGGCCGGGCTCGCCACCGCGCTCAGGCGCACCGGCGGGTGCCCCAACGCATAGTGGCCGGGGTAGTGGCGGGCCAGCGCTGCCCACAGCACGCGCACGTCGGCCGGCCCCGGTGGTCGGGCCGCCCCGGCGGACGGCCCGCACACACAGGCGCGCAGGGCGGAACTGGCGAGTGTCATCAGCGCGTCCAGTTCCGCCGGGGCCAACTCGGCCCCGGCCCCGGGAGTTCCGCGAACGCCCACAGCCCGGCCCTTTCTGTGCGGGGGGGGGGGGTGCCCCGGGGGGTGGGGGGGCACCCCCCCTCCCCCCTCCTCCCTCCCCGGGAGGGGAGAGACCGGCAGAGGAGAGTGAGGAGGGGAGGGGACCCCCCGGGGGCACCCCCCCCGGGGGGGCAGGGGGGGCGCCCCCGGGGCACACCCCCCCGGGCACACCCCCCGGGGGCACCCACCCCCCGGGGGGGCAGGGGGGGCACTCCCCCCCCTGGCTACAGTAACGAATATGACTTCCCCGAACCCCGCCCCGTCGGAGGACACCAACGAGCCGTACCTGGAGAGTAAACAGGCGTCGTCCTCCTCTTCAGCGACCCCTTTCTACCTGAACAACCAGACCAACAGCGCCCGGCCCGTGCCCGCACCACCACTGGCGGCCCCAAGATCGGGTGGCTGAAGGAAGAGCTGCGCCGCGCCTACCGCGACAGGGGGGACCTGCTGGCGGGGCAGTACCTAGACTTTGTCGAGGGGCTCACACTGGTCGCGCCCGCCCGGTCGAGGCAGGCAACGCACGCCACCCTGGCTTCCAACTGGTGGTACCACCAGACACGCGAGCAGGCGCTCGGGCCAGGCAGGCCCCTGAGCTTGTGGGCGTTCTTTGCGTGCCAGCCGAGTGTCTACAACTGTTGGGACGCGATGGACCCCGTGCTGCGCAACGCCGTGCGGCAGAGCGAACGGGATGTGCAAGATGTGCGCACCACCACGACCCCCGGCTGCTGCGCTTCCCGCTACTGCTGTGGTTTGAGGAAGCCAAGAGCAGCTTCCAGGCACTGGTTTTGTACCGCCTGTACTGCACCTCGTCCGCGTTCGCGCTCACTGGCCAGCTGTACCGGCAGGTCACCGCTGAATTAGCCAGGCAGCGCCAGGTAGCGCTGGACTGGTTCGCGGAGTGCGTCCTGGCGACCGCCCGGGCGCCTGCCCCAGACACCACGACGGCCCCGGCCGAGGAGGCAATCGTCTACGACGACGACCTCGACTTTTTCCCCGCGCCCGGCCAGAGAATCTACGTCTGCCTGCGCGCCTTCTCCCGGCGGTACACGTACGCGCTGACGTTCGGCCCGTACCCGGCCGGCCCTACCCTGGCGACGCCGGCGTAGCTGGCCACCCCCCCCCCGGGCCGGCCGGGGGAGGAAGGAGGGGGGGGCGGGGGGGCGCCGTTCGTTCCTCCCCCCCGCCCGCCATTCGTCCGGGCCCGCCCGGGGTGCGCCACGGGGCGCGGGAGAGGGGGGGGGAGGAGGGAGTGGCGCCGGCCGGCGCCCGTCGGTGGCGTGTACCACCCTGCAAAACGCAGGGCGGCACCCCGACCTAGGACATGGACGGCACGGGCTGGACGTACGACGGCGAGGGCGCGCTGGACTATGACTGCGGGGAAGTGACTATCTCGTGCTTAGCACAGGCCAAGGCCGACCGGGACACGGGGGGCTTGCACCGGGGCCAGATCTACCCCGGGGACCACAAGATTCAGCTGCGCCCCTGTGACCTGGCCATCGCAAGGCCGACGACCTGCTGGACCTGGTAGGCGAGCTACCGCTTGTCACTAACTGCGCCACCCACTGGGAGATCCACGAGCCACTCCGGCTGCACCCGAAGGGGGCGGCCGAGGACAGGGAAAGACCCCTGGAGTGGCGGGTGCTGGGCGTCTGCGGGGAGGACAGCGAGCCGGGGGGGCGCCCGGGCAAGCCGCTGCGCTTGCAGGTGCTGGGAGGCACGGACCTGCACCTGCCCCAGCTGGGCTCTGCCCCGCAGGCGCACTGGGCACACCGCAACATGTACCTGCACGCACACCTGCCCTCTCGCCAGCAGCTGCCGACCGCAAGGACGCTCCCGGGGAGCCCTCGCGCGTGCTGGTTACGCCCGACTACTTGGTCGCGGCGGCCGACCGGCTGCGGCTGGGGTACCTCGGCTCGCAGGCCGCCGGGGCGCCCCGGGCCCGGACGACGCGGCGGTCTTCCGGGCCCGGCTGCAGGGCTGGCGCCGGACCGATCCGCACTGGCAGGACCTGCGCGGTGACCCACCCGCTCAGCTCGCGGCGCGCGCGGCGGCCCTCTTGGCCTGGTGCAAGCGGCGGCCGCCGATTACTTGGAGCTGGCGGCCGAGCACGAGGCGCGCAACCAGTTCGTCGGCCGGTGCATCCGGGCGGCGCCCCTGGGCGAAAAAACTAGGGTCCTCCTGACCTAGGGTAGTGCCGGTCGCGGCGGGACAGGGAAGGGCCGCCCCTTTCCCCCCGGAGTGGAGGTCGCGGCGTGTGGGTCTAGCAGTTTTATTCCTGGAGGCAATAAACATAAATATAATCATCGGGCCTTGAACCGGGCCCCCGAACTTTCGCGGGTGCTTTAGTAGTCGTGCCGGCTAGGGGCATGGGAGTAAGAGTTGTACACAGTCGCACAACGCTAGGCCGGCCAGCTGCGTGGGTAGCCGCGCCTCGGTCCGGAGACCACCCAGCACCTCAGCCGCCCCCGCAAACAGTCGTGGTAGGCTAGGTAGCTAGTCTCCCCCTGGGGGCCAAACAGGCTGGCGGAGTCTGCCGAGACCCTCTTCGCTCGGAACTCCGCCTGTAGCACAGCTCGGCCGGGGAACGACGCCTGCGCTGTGTCCGCTGGCTACCTGGCTAACATACTGCCGGGCCAGCGGGCTGAGCAGGTTGCGCCGGGCCTGGCTCACGTGCGGGGAACACAAGGGGAGCAAAGACAGCCGCCGCTCTCGCCACCGGCGCTCCCTCTCAGGGAAGCCCCCGTGGTCGGCCCGGTAGTTGTCCTCGGTGACGGCCAGGAGGGACATCCACTCCGGCCGCTCCTCCAGGTATTGCACGAGCAGGACTCGGCGCCGGTCTGCGCGGGCCGGGGCGGCGGCCAGCACCCGGTAGTGACGTAGGGGCTGGGACGGCGAGGAGGCCACGGGGCAGTACAGCGCACAGGCCAGTACGGCATTGGCTACTACCCCCTCGTCGTCTAGCGCGAGTTTGCACCGCAGGCAGTACTGCAGCAGGGACTGGAGCGCCCCCCCCTCCTCCTCAGCGGGCGGTGGCTCAGCGGTCCACGCTTCCGCCGACTGGCACGCCCGCCGGTAGGTTGCGTAGCGCGCCGCGTCATTGGCAAAGACAGTTCTGAACAGGCCCGGATGCAGGCCGCGGAACACGTCGGCGGAGCTGTCCTGGATCACGTAGCGCGCGTCCACGACTTCAGGGAGTTGTAGCTGGTAGGGATGAGGATAAGCGGCAGCGGATGCGTACAGCTCGCCCAGCTGCTGCTGCAGCTCCACCCGGTGTGCGTCGAGGTTGAGCAAGACATGGGGGGAGCTCCGTTGGCCGGGGAGCGCAGCACGAGGTGCGCCACGTGCAGGGCCGGGTAGATGCCCCCCAGCGCGTACTGGCCTCTGAACTTAGCCCCTGCCTCGCTTACCAGGACCGCGCGCAGCGGCGGCTCGAGGGGGGCGAGGGCGACCCCGTGCGGACGGCGGTGACTCCGCGCCACTGTTGGTAGTAGTCGACAGGAGGGCTGCCCCGCTGGCTCCTGCCGTTTTTTGCACCCTTCCCGCCCTCTCCCTCGCCTTCCTCGTCCTGCTCCTCTTCGTCGTCCTCTTCTTCGTCGTCCTCTTCTTCGTCGTCCTCCTCGCTGTCATTGGCCTTCCGCTGCTTGCTGCAGCCCGCTGCTTTCTGTATTCGTTCCCGCGCTGTTCGACCGTGGTAGGCCCACTTGCAGCAGCACCAGGAAGTCCTCCCCGGGCAGGAACGCCGACATCTTTCCCTCCGGCTTGGCAGCTTCATCCTGACCGCCGCCGCGAAATCCGCTGGCCCGTCACGGATGAGAGATAGTATGGTAGCACTGCTGCACGCCATGGTCTGCTCCAGCGCCCAGGCCGTGATCAGTGCGCCCAGCCGCTTGACGTCGTCACTCGGGAGCGATCCGCCCGTAGCCTGCTGCTGCTGGCGCATCTCCTTGAGCTCCCTGTCGACCCCGTCGCATTCCCGCCTCCAAGCAGTCCCCAGATTGTCCGCGGTGGTAGGCCCGCCACGAACAGCTTAGCCACCTCTCGGTGTATGCCTTGGCCTGGCGCAGAAGTCGGCTCGCTCTGGTTTGCCTGCGTGGGGTGAAGGAGGTTATGTGCGATAGACACTAGGTCATAATAAAGGAGCGCCGAGGCCAGTGCGTCGGGGATGATCTGCGCGTAGGAAACTACTCCTGACCCCCGGCAGACAATCCTGTCGTCGGCGTTCGCGTAATCTTGGATAGAACACAGGGGTTGTCCGCCGTCCTCCTCATTGGCTTCCTCCGCCGAAGAAGTATAATAGTCTTCTTCGCTGCCCTTTTCGTCCTCGTCCTGCTCGTTGCCTGCCTCTGCTTCTTCATCTTCCTCTTCCTCTTGGTCATCTTCTGCTGCGCCACCGTTTTCTGCCCCGGCGCCCCATCTACCGAGTCCAGCGGGGAGTAGTGTGTGGCCCCTTCTCTGCAATCGAATCGAGCAGCCTCTAGCCCCGACTTGTACTGTCCTTACAGGCTCGTCTTGCACTGCAGGCGGCGGTCCGCCGCTTGCGTGCCATAGAAGATAATGGCTGTTGGTCAAAGCTAGCGAGTCTGGCAGTGGGTTTTCATTTGCCACCTGTGCTGCAGCTGAAGCCAAGTACTTGTGTTGACGACCGCCCGCGCGAACTTGCTCCAGGCTTCTAGCAGGTATGGCCTGCAGAGTTTCATGCCATTGCAAAGCTTAACTCTGGCCACCATCGTACTATCTTGAGGGGCCTGGACAATGGGATACGGCATGGTCAGCATTTTCAGCTCGTCAGTGAGCTCGAAGACTGGTTGATTCGGGCCTAAGCGTTCACGGCAGCCGGGCCCCGCGATGGCCCGCAGCAGGGCCAGCGTCAGGCGTAATACCTGCTGCTGCATCTCTACCCCTGGATCCACACTCTCCCGGGAAGGGGGTCTTCGCCCCTCTTTATCACTGTTGGACCCGGCTAACGACGCCGACCAGGAGACCTTTGGTACAGCCGTGGGCCCCTGACGCACTGCTGGAGGTGGAGACCTGCTGGGAGGTGGACTGTCCTGCGCCTGGCGTAGGCCTGAACCTACTACTATCGGCCGGTGGGCGGGGGAGGACAGCCTCTTGTGCAACCTGTAGGTCTCCTGACGCACTGCCCAAGGTGGCGACCTGCTGGAGGGGACTGGCTGTCCTGCGCCTGGTTCGGCCGACCTACCACCGCCGGCCGGTAAGCCGGAGGAGACAGCTGGTTTGGTGGCTCGGGCGGCCATACTTGGGGCCCACGGCGATCGGCTAGGTGGAGCGCGGTGGTTGTTCTTTGACGGATTACCAGCGTGTGCAAGCGAGGGGCGCCGCACAGACCAGCGGGGCGGAAGGGGAAGGGGGGGAAAAAGGGGCGTGGAGAGGGGGGGGGCAGGGGGGCTGGCAGGGTAGGCAGCGAGGGGCCGCCGGCGCGGGGGAGGAAGGGGAGAGGGCACGGCGCCTTGGCCCCTCCCCCTGGCCCCCCCCTCCCCTCTCCGCCTACACGGGCGGCCCCAAGGCAAGGCGGACCAGCTCGCGCGCCGACAGCCAGCCCAGCAGGTGCTGGTGCAGCCAGCGGGGCAGGTTCTGTGCGAGGTCCCCGGCCTCCGGGCAGACGCTCCTCGCCCCCGCCTCCGGCCCGGCCGTCGCGGCCAAGCACAGCAGCAGGTAACCCCAGACCCACGCCGCCGAAGGGCACGGGCGCAGTTCTTGCAGCAACGCGGCGAAGCGCTGTAGGCCCGGCGACGGGCCCGGGGGCAGCCGCTCGTGCCACAGCGCCAGGACCAGACCCCAATCCCGCGCCCGCCAGAGCCTTTCGACGGACCAGGCGCGGTCGGCCCCGGGCAGCGACCGGGCGGCTGGCCCGGCCCCGCCCACGCGGACGGCCGGGGCCGGCTGCAGGGGGGCCTGCGCCAGCCAGCGTGGGCCGCGCTGGTGCAGGCGTGAGCCCCCCTGGTGCAGGTCATCGGCGGACGCCTCCAGCCATGCGCGGGGGGGCCTGCCCCGTGAGCGGGCACCAGCCCCCGTGGCGGCCGCACTGCTCCGGGGCGCAGAGGTGTAGGCGGCCGGACGCTGCGCACGCCGCCAGGGCCGACCCGGGCCGTAAGCGCAGCCAATGGCAACTCTGGTCACAGCGGTGGACCACCACGTCCGCCGCGCCCGCCGTGACCGCCTGGCTGCGCCACGCCTCGCTGAGCTGCAGGTCCTCGTCGTGGGGGTCCCAGTGCATCCCAGGCAAGCTGGGCTGGGCAGGAAGAAGGGAGGCGCAGAGGGGGGGGCGTGGGGAGGGGGCGTAGGTGGGGAGCGCGGGGAGGGGAACACTCTCCCCTCCGTGTGTCTCCCTCTCTCCCTACCCTCCCCCCCCCACGCGCCCCCTCCCTCTTCCCGTCTCCTTTCACCTCCGTCACTGCTGCCCCCGGCAAAGGGACGGAAAAGAGAGTGCGCCTAGCTTCGTGTTTATACACAAACACGCTGGAATTCGCAAGGACGCGCGCTCCCGATTCAGTGGATGCCGCCCAAGAAGATGCAGGCTTCGGACGCGTCGGGGGCTGGCCCGCGTACCCGGGTCACCAGGGGTAGCACGAAAAAGAGTGCGGCGCCCGGCCCGGACGAAGCGGTCGCCCCGGCCGTGCCTGTGTCAGATGCCGACGTCAAGTCCCTCCGGGAGGCTCTCAAGGATGCCAAGGCGGCCCCCGCAGAGGTTCCCAAGGACTTGGAGAAGGTGTTTTCTCATCCCTTCAAGGGAGAGCTGAGACTGCGGCGGAGGCTCTGCGGCCGCTGCTGCTGGCTTGGCTGCGGACGAAGAAACTTCCGCGAGGACTCTTGGCGCCTGCCAACGAGGATTACCTGCGGCAGGTCAGCAGATCCAACCTGGGAAAGGTGTTCAAGCTGTTGCAAGAGTCGCAAACAGTGTCGAGCGCGGCCCTTGTGGACGGGGAGACTCCCAAGTTAGAAGACGACGAAGAGGAGGATGAAGAGGAGGATGAAGAGGAGCAAGAGGCGTACGGAGTGGCGGCCGGGAAATCAGGCGGCGGGGTAGTGGACCTTAGCCCGTCGCCGGTGTCGAATCCGTCGGGAGCGAGGGAACCAGAGTCCACGTTGGCGACCCCCCTATTAGACTCGACTGCCTCGCGTACCCGTAGCACCGGGAGTAGCCCCGACGGTAAGGCGCCCGGCCCGGACGAAGCGGTCGCCCCGGCCGTGCCTGTGTCAGATGCCTCCCTCCCCACCTACACAGATGCCGACGTCGAGTCCCTCCGGAAGGCTCTCAAGGATGCCAAGGCGGCCACCGCAAAGGTTCCCAAGGACTTGAAGAAGGTGTTTTCTCATCCCTTCAAGGGAGATGCTGAGACTGCGGCGAAGGCTCTGCGGCCGCTGCTGCTGGCTTGGCTGCGGACGAAACTTCCGCGAGGACCCTTGGCGCCTGCCAACGAGGATCACCTGCGGCAGGTCAGCGGATCCAACCTGGGAAAAGTGTTCACGCTGCTGCAAGGGTCGCAAACAGTGTCAAGCGCGGCCCCCGCGGTTCCGGTAGTGACAGGTTCCTCCCCTGCGAGCGCGACCGAGCAGGCGGCGACGGCGACGACGACCACCTCGAAGCCGGCGGTCAATCTGTCTCCGGCGGTGACCAGTAGGGCGACCAGATCGAAGACGGTGAGCAGGGCTGACTCCCCGGCAGTGAAAACCGGTCTCGTTCCGGCGAGTGTAGTGGCAGCCGTCGCAGCGACCGACACAAAGTTGCCAGCGGCGGCGGCCGATCCCTCGGGGACGGGTGCCGGTGCCTCGGGGACGGCGGCCGATCCCTCGGGGACGGCGGCCGATCCCTCGGGGACGGCGGCCGATCCCTCGGGGACGGGTGCCGGTGCCTCGGAGACGGCGGCCAATCCCTCGGGGGCGGCGGCCAATCCCTCGGGGACGGGTGCCGAAACCTCGGGGACGGGTGCCGATCCCTCGGGGGCGGCGGCCAATCCCTCGGGGACGGGTGCCGATCCCTCGGGGACGGGTGCCGATCCCTCGGGGACGGGTGCCGATCCCTCGGGGACAGTGGCCGATCCCTCGGGGACGGGTGCCGATCCCTCGGGGACGGTGGCCGATCCCTCGGGGACGGAGGTCAATCCCTCAGCGGCGGCGACCAGTTCGGGGGTGACCAATCCCTCGGCGGCCGCGACCAGCACGACAGCGGCGACCAATCCCTTGACGGAGACTAAGCCTTTGACGGCGACCGGTACGACGGCGGAGACCAATCCCTCGGTGACGATGGCCGGCCGCCGGCCGGCGGTTGTGGCGGCAACCGACACAGCGACCGACACAAAGTCGGCGCTGGACTCGGCAGAGGGTTTTGTAGCACAGGCCCGTCAGCTGGGCCAACGAATGCTTGACGTGATCGACAAATGGGACGGAGAACTGAGCTCCGTCTTGGCCCTGCTGAGCATTAGCAAGCTGCCGCAGAAAGATACAGCCGGGGAAAGGAAGGTGCGGGGGCGAGTCTTCGGGAGGCAGGTCGACTTGCCAGGAGCAACAGCTACAGGCGTGCGACTGCGCCCTCTCAGCGAAGGCTGCTTTATGGTACCAAAAGGAAAGAAGTTGAAGGTATATGAGCTTGCTGGCGCGGGTACACTTGGACATGCTCTGCAGCCTATCTACTGGCTGATTAATGTCTTCACTTTGCTGACGAAGGCTCAGCGGGGAGAGCTAGTGGCTACACTGACCACTGCTTTAGAGGAACAGCGCGCCGTGGTTCAGACTGTACATTTACTGTCAGACCCAAAGGTTTCTTTCGACAAGTTTCTTCCCTCCTCTAAGCATCAGTGCTCTGGATAAGGAGACCAAAGATTACACCAAACAACTCATGTACCAGTGCGGCTACTGCCGAGATAGTGGGGGTGAGGTCAAAGAGGCACTCGATCAAACACGCTGGAACGAGTACCTGTGCACGCTGCGGTCGACGATAGAAAAGTTGAAGCCAAAGCCAAACCCCAAGAAAGAAAAAAATGCCACTGAGAAAGAAAAAAATGCAACTGAGTGGAAAAAAGAGTGGAAAAAAGCCAGGTCCAATCTGCTGGATTCACTGCTGCCTAGCCCGATTATGCCTGTCGTGAAGGCCAAGGCAGCTGCCCTGAATGCGGCGGATCAGGAGACAGAACGTCAGCGGAAGGAGGAGGCCGAGCGAGCGGAGGATGCGCGGAAGCGGAAGAAGGCGGAGGCCGTGCGGAAGGCGCAGGAGGCCAAGCGAGCGCAGGACGAGGAGGCCGTGCGGAAGGCGCAGGACGAGGAGGCAGTGCGGAAGGCGCAGGACGATGAGGCCGTGCGGAAGGCGCAGGACGAGGAGGCCGTGCGGAAGGCGCAGGACGAGGAGGCCGTGCGGAAGGCGCAGGACGAGGAGGCCGTGCGGAAGGCGCAGGACGAGGAGGCCGTGCGGAAGGCGCAGGAGGCCAAGCGCGCGCAGGACGAGGAGGCCGTGCGGAAGGCGCAGGAGGCCAAGCGAGCGCAGGACGAGGAGGCCGTGCGGAAGGCGCAGGAGGCCAAGCGAGCGCAGGACGAGGAGGCCGTGCGGAAGGCGCAGGAGGCCAAGCGAGCGCAGGACGAGGAGGCCGTGCGGAAGGCGCAGGAGGCCAAGCGAGCGCAGGACGAGGAGGCCGTGCGGAAGGCGCAGGAGGCCAAGCGAGCGCAGGACGAGGAGGCCGTGCGGAAGGCGCAGGAGGCCAAGCGAGCGCAGGACGAGGAGGCCGTGCGGAAGGCGCAGGAGGCCAAGCGGGCGCAGGACGAGGAGGCCGTGCGGAAGGCGCAGGAGGCCAAGCGAGCGCAGGACGAGGAGGCCGTGCGGAAGGCGCAGGAGGCCAAGCGGGCGCAGGACGAGGAGGCCGTGCGGAAGGCGCAGGAGGCCAAGCGAGCGCAGGACGAGGAGGCCGTGCGGAAGGCGCAGGAGGCCAAGCGAGCGCAGGACGAGGAGGCCGTGCGGAAGGCGCAGGAGGCCAAGCGAGCGCAGGACGAGGAGGCCAAGCGAGCGCAGGACGAGGAGGCCGTGCGGAAGGCGCAGGAGGCCAAGCGAGTACAGGGCGAGGGGGCCAGGCGAGTGCATGACGGGGACGCCGAGCTACCGCCGGAGGAGGAGCGGCTGCAAGAGGCGGCGCGAAGGGCGCAGGAGGCCAAGCGAGTGCAGGACGAGGCGCGGAAGGAGGAAGAGGTGCGTGAAGGGGGCGCCGAGCATGAGGCCGAGCCACCGCTGGACGACGCCAAGCAACCGACGGGACAGACGGAAGAGGCGGTCGAGCAAATGGCGGAGTTGGTGAACAAGCGCCTGGGGAAGGAAGTGATCGAAGGACTGGCGAAGAAGGTGACAGAGCAACTAGAGGAGGCTAAGAAGAAGGCGGAGGCGCTGGTGGGGGGCGAGGTGGCCCGGCAGCTGCAGCAGGAGGAGCGCAGGCGGCGGGAGGAGGAGGAGAAGGCGCGGGAGCAGCCTGACCAGGACCAGGCGCGGGCACGCCGGAGCCTACGTTGCCCCCGTCCCTTAACCGACCCACGCCCGGACCGCACGGACCTAGTCTCGTACTGCCATGCACACGTCTGTACTGCCGCGGACTTTAAGGCCGACTGGGAATTCGTGCGGTGGCTGGGCGACGCGCTGTCCGGCGCCGGGGATCCGCACCTGTGCCCCGACCAAAGCAGCGCCGCCCTCGCAGCCTACCTGTTCGGCCTGTTCGCAGCCTGCTCTATCGCTGACGACGATGAAGACGGCGAAGATAGACAGCGCGAAGAACTCCGACGAAGGATACTCTCCTTGCCACAGCTAGGCTCGGGGGAGGGCGGGCGTTCCTTCTGGTGGCTGCAGCTGGGCGACGCACTCAGGCACAAGTTCCTGCGCTTGGTGCGGTACGACTCGCCCGCCCCCCTGGACGTGGACCTCTTGTGGGGGGGCTGGTCGCGCTGGCCTGTCTGTTGGAGCCCTCCGAGGTAGTGCTCGCGGCCCGGGCGGCGCTGTCCTGGTGGAAAGCCTCGATTGCTGACGCCGAGCGCCTGCTACTGTGTCAGGCTTGGGGAGCGACGGCGGAGAAGGCAGACACAGAGCGCTCCGCAAGCGAAGGAGTGGACACTGCAGTGGCGGGGCGCTCGGCGGGCGGAGGGGCGGACACGGCAACAGCGGGGCGCCCAGCAAGCAGAGGGGCACGCACGACAGCAGCGGGGCGCCCACCCAGCAGAGGTGTGGACACGGCAGGCGGGCGGGCAGGCACGACAACCACGGAGACTGCCTCTCCCTCTGCTAGCACAGAGGAGAAGGAGGCTGTGCGCGGGGTCGACGCATTAGAAAGTTGGCAGCGGCGAGATCTCTCGTACAGGATCGTCAACCTGCCTGCAGCCCTTAAGCTCTTCCAGCGTGAGTGGGAGGCCCGGGGGCGGACCCTGCGCCGCGAACCGCCAGTCACCGAGAACATCTTTAGACGGTACTTTCAAGAGCACCCGGCCGGCGGGGAGGCTGGGCTACTGAGAGAGTCGTTGTACTCTGAACGCGAGACAGAAGGCAGGGCCCGCTGGCAGAAAAAAGAAGGTGCGGACGATGACTACGAGAGAGATACGGACGGTGACCCGGAGGAAGAAGAATCCCGATCGACGATGGAGACTTTGGGCGGCGGGCTCCGAGGTGGGTCTGGGTCGGTTCAGACGGTAGGTTCATATCCAGGAACGAATACGTTTCTCCCTGGCTTCATGAAGGTGGCAACCGCTCTCTGATCCAGTAGATGGTTGAAGGTGGGGCCCGGCTTTCCTTGACCGCTTCCTCACTCCACACCTAGAACAACGGTGGCACCCCCCCCTCCGTCCGCCGCTCTCTTTCTCTTCCGGTGTGTGTTCCGTCCGCGCCAGGGGGGTCTGTAAACGGACCCCTGGTAGTAGTAGTAGTAGTAGTAGTAGCGCGGTGAGCGCGGGCCTGCTGTCTGATTTTAATTAAAAGCCCACTGACTCGGCTGGTGATTTCAATTAAAGGCCTACTGACTCGGCTGGTGCAGGGGGAGCGATGCTTAGGAGTCAGGCTCGGCCGGGGCCGCGAGCAGTGGCACGCGATCGGCCTGCAGGACCTGCCGCTGGTGCCTGACTAGCACTGTGGCGGGCGCTGTGGCGCTGTGGTCGGCCGCGACCACGACGCGCAGCGGCAGCGGTGCCAACGGCAGCGCCCACTCTCTCTCGTCAATGAGCCACGCGCGGAGCGACTTGTACCGGGCGGACGTGGCGCGCCGGAACCGGAGGTCCCTGACCGAGCAGTCGGAGCCGGCTGGCTGTTGCTTGTGTTCGCAGTCCAGCGCAAAGTGGTACGCGACCGCGGGCGCCGGCGGCCGCTGCGAGTGGCTGGCTACGCTCAGGCTGTAGTCGAGCAGCCCGGGGGAAGCAGGCCGGCCCGGCGGCACACTGTCCCCCTCCTCACGCGCGCACAACGAGTCCAGCAGCGCTACCACCTCGTGCGCCCGATCCGGGCGGACGGAGGTATTGGGCAGCACGGCCCAGTGGCGTTCGGCCGCGGGGCGTTCCGGCCCCCCCCGGGGGGCCCTTTCTAGGCACAGCATGACTTGTCCGCCCGCCAGCAGGTCTACGGACCAGCCCTTGAGCAGCCACACGGGCTCGGCTTCGGCCTGGCGGCCCGGCGGCCCGTGTTCGGTTTCCATCCCGGGGACGCTGGTCGGCGGACGGTTGGGGGAAAAAGGACCCCCCTCCCCACGCACAGGGCTGGGAGGGGGGGGCACCCCCGTCCTCCCCCCTCTGCCTGGTCCGGGGGGGGGGCACCCTTCCCCCCCCGCGGTGGCAGGAAAGATCCGGCCTGGGGTCTGCGGGAGGGGGCACCCCCTTCTCTGCCCCCTCTGCCACCCCAAGGGGGGGAGAGGGGAGGGTGCCCCCCCACCCAAGGGGGGGGGAGGGGGGGGTGCCCCCCTCCCGGCTAGGCCGTTCGCCACACGACGCAGACGCCGCCGTCGGTCCGGCGGCGCAGGCTGCGCGGCAGCTGGCCCTTGGCGGCGGGCACGTCCTCGGCCGTGCAGCCCGGCCCCAGCAAGACGTGCAGCAGCACGTAGTGCGCAGGCCGTGCCGGCGGCGCGGGCCACCAGCTCACGCCCGGCTCGCCCGCCCTGGCGTAACAGACGACTAGCGAGTGCTCGGCCCCCAGCTCTGGCCCGGGCGCCGGCTCGGGCTCGGGCTCGGGGGGGGGCCAGTCCGCGGCGCGCAGGACCCACAGCACACAGGTGCCACGCACTAGCCGCACTTCGCCGCCGAGGCCGGACAGCTTGCCGATCTCGCGCAGCGCGTGCTTGTAGGCCAGCGGGGTCGGGACCCAGCGGAACTCGGCGTCCAGGAGCACACCGGGCGGTGGGCGCCGGTGGGCCAGCTCCGTGAGCGCGCGCGAGGCCCGCCAGCAGTCGGGAGATTGCAGGGCCAGCCGGTGTGCGGCGGGCAGGGTGGCGGGCGGCCGCGGCCTCGCGTCCTGGCGCCACCAGTCGGGCGGGTACAAGGCGTAGTAGCCCTGGCGGAGGCCGCGGGGCCCGAGGCGCCGCGCCGACACGGGGGCCGTGCGCCAGCGCCGGCAGCGGCCGACCCAGAGCGCCCGGATGGCGCAGAGGAGGGCGAGGTCGGGGGGGAGGTCCTGGCCCTGGAGGCGCGCCAGGCTGCGCTAGGCCCGGCGCAGCCCGGCCAGCACGGCGGCCGCCGCCGGGCCCGCGCGGGTCTGGCACACGCGCGGGGGCTCGAGGCGCGGGGTGCGGTCCCGCTGGCGCCGGAGGTAGTGCCACACGCAGCCCGGCGCCAGCACGCACCAGTCCACGGCGCGGGCGGCGCACAGCACGCGCGCGAAGCTGAACTCCTGCAGCAGCGCCCGCAGGCCGCCGTCCACGGCGTGCTGCGCGTTGAGCACCACCAGCACCCGGGCGCCGCGGAGCAGCCGGGCGGCCTCGCCGTGCCGGGCGGCCAGGATGACGGGCGGCGCGTACCCGTCGCGGCGCACCCCTGCCTGGGCGGCGAGGTCGACCTCCCAGGCGCAGACGCGGGCGGTCTGGAGGTCAAGCAGCACCGGCAGGCCCGGCAGCGCGGCAGCCGGCGGCAGGTCCAGCCCGCACGCGGCGCCGCTGGGGCTCACGAACGGGTGGTGCCGGGCCAGCCACGCCCACCACAACGCGCCCGTCGTCCGCGCGTCCAGCAGGCACAGGGTGGTGCCCGGGGCGCGGCCGAGCGCCAGGCCGCGCCACCAGGCGGACCACCAACCGCGCCGCTCACGCCGCCTGGCCCACCGCCACTGCACGAGGGCCCGCGCGGCGGGCTCCCCCCACGAGCGGGCCCGCCGGTCCGCCGCGGCCACTGCCTCGGCCTCGGCGCGAGCAAACAGGTCCCACGCCGTCGGGGCGCCCTCCTCCAGCCGCGGCCGCTTGGCCCGGGGGAGCGGGGCCGGCCGCCCCTGGTCGGCCAGGGCCGCGAGCACGTGGCCCCGGGCGGCCTCGAACTGCGGCAGGGCGCAGTGCAGGCGGAGCGCCAGCCGCTCACCGTGCAGCACCAGCCGGCCGGCGTGCGCCCCCAGCAGGACTCGCAGCCAGACGAGCGCTGCGCAGGCCGCGCCCGGGGCGGGCCCCCCGGCCGGCAGGCAGGCGGTGGGGCCGGGGTCCGCGGCGGACAGCCACTGGCGCAGCAGCCCGCGCTCGGCCGCTCCCCGGAAGCAGGCCGGGCGCCCGGCGGCCGGGCCGGCGGGGCAGGCCGGGGGCAGGGCGTCGTCGGCGGCCGCCGGGCGCCGGTGCAGCCAGCACTCGTAGGCGCCGGCGAGGCGGACCCAGAAGCGGGCGGGCGCCACGCGCAGGTCGATGCAGTACGTGTTCCAGGCCGTCGCGCGGCACTCGCGGCAGGCGCAGCGTTCCCCCCCCCCCCTGGGTCCCCTGGGTCGTCTTCTTCCTCGCGGGCGCGCCGGCCGGCCGGGCGCGCGGCGCCGCGCGGCCGCAGCCAGCCCGCGGCGGACCAGGGGGCCACCCACTCGGCCGCCCGCGGAAGTTGGACGCCTGCCAGTAGCGGTAGCGAGCGTCCTCGCCGGCCAGGGCCCGCAGCGCCAGCCGCCAGCACGCGTCGGCGGTGGCCCGCGTCGGCCGGCCCTGCGACCGGAACCAGGCGCAGCCCGCGAGCAAAAAGTCCAAGTCGCGGCCAAAGTCGTCGTCCGGTGCCGCGGGCGCGCCCGCGGGCGGGCCAGCGGGCGGGCCGGCGGGCGTGCGTGGCCCCCCGCCCAGGGACGGGGGCAACACCCACCACCGGGGAGCGCCCGCGCCGCCGTCCTGGCCGCCGGCCCGCCCGCGGGCCGAGTCCGCCCACCACGCGCAGGCCGGCCCCAGGACGGGCGGCGGCGGGCCGGGCGGCGGCGGCGGCCCGCCGGGCGGGGGCGGCGGGGGTGGGCCCGCGGGCTCGGGGGCGCCGCCGGCCGGCGCGGCCAGGCCGCGCAGCCAGCGCAGGATGGCCAGGGTGTAGGGCACGGGCTCCTCGGCGTGCAAGTGGTTCGCCGCGGCCTCCGCCCGGAGCAGCTGGTCCCTGTCCTGCCCCGCCACCGAGCCCCGCCAGCGCCAACGAGGCCAACCACAGGGCGAACACTAGGCACGGAGGGGCGGTGCGCCGGCGGTGGCACGAGTTGACCAGCGCGCGGGCCGCCCCCGCCGCGCTCGCCCGCAGCGCATGGCTCCACACCGCGGCCCAGCCTGGCTCCCCCCCTCCCAGCGCGTCCTCCGCGTACTGTGGCAGCGCGTGCGCGTCGCCCAGGCACGGCGCCGGCGGTGGCGTGGGCCGGGCGTACCACGCCTCCCACTGCTCGGGCCGCGTCAGTAGTAGCAGCCAGCACCCCTCCGTGCGTCCCTCCCACGCGTGTCGTTCCGTCCAGGGCAGCCAGGCCCGCGCGGCCACCGACCAGCCTGCTTGTTGCCAGACTCCGAGGCCCGCTTGCAGCGCCCGGGCCGAGCCGGCCCACCAGAGGTGGCACGAAGGGTAGGCCCAGCACAGCGTACAGGTCGCCCGGGCGGCCGGCCCCGCCGGCGCGCCGAGACGGGTGGCGAGGTCGGCTAGCGCCGCAGCCAGCCCCGCTTCGGCCTTGGGGGCGATCACGTCCAGGGCGGGCTCGGCACTGCTCGGCATCTAGGTGGCCAGCCCACTCTTTTTGCGCTGAGCGCCAGCGGGCCAGCGGCACTGGCACGGGCACGGGCACGGGCACGGGCGGCGCGCGCGCCGCGGCGGGCGTAGGGGGGGGGGGCGAGAGACCGGGGGGGGGGGGGGGCCGCCGCCGCCGCCGCCGCCGGGGGGTAGGGAGGGAGGCGGGCGGCCAGGCGGGGCCCCCCTCCCCGGGACTGGGTCCGGCCAGCCGCGGCGCGGGGCCTGCTAGCACCCGCGCCCCGTCGGCGGAGCCTCCCCGCGCCCCGTCGGCGGAGCCTCCCCGCGCCCCGTCGGCGGAGCCTCAGGGCGGGGGGGGGGGGGGGGTTTGGAGCAGGGAGGAGGGGGGCCGCAAGAAAGACTCTCGGCCAAATCTCCTGGCGACCAAGCTGGCGGGGTGTAGCGCACTCCTGGGATTCTGAGCGAGCGCTGAGCGGACCGCCAGCCTCCCTGACTACTACGACTAACCCTACCCGTACGATGGTGGTCCTGTTATTTAGTAGTGTGCTGTGCCGGGCCTCGGCCAACTGGGTAGGACTTTCAGCTCCACTGCCGTTGGCTGTTTTGGAGTGTATCCAGAGTAATGTCGGTAATCAAACCTTGCTGCGACAGTTCACCAGCCTGTTGGAGACTGACCACACACGACCGATAGTCGTCGAGTTCATTGGTGGTTCTATCACCAAAGGCGCCGGCAGTTCCAATAACTGTTATGCTGAAGACAAGAGCCAGTGTGTTCCCCCGACCGAATTTTTGCCCTACGGCAGGAATTCTTTCTTGAACCTCTTCCTGAACCTGCTGCAAGAATTTTATCAGGGCAGCTATCAGGCCCTCTACGTTGAAATCGGAGAGCTCAACTACGGAGTCTCGTATGTCGCGGGCTCCTCGGTCTCGTCGGGCTTGCAGCTTTCTCCGGCAGATCTTTACGTCATGGACATATCCGTCAATGGTGGACGTCCCGATCACGTCGAAAGGATCGTGCGCTTGCGTAAAAACCAACAGGCACCCGTGGTCTCGTTGCACTGGTTCAGGCACAAGCAAACGAGCGCTCACCCTGATTCTCCCGCTTGGCCGGAAAAGTGGTTTGAGCTGGCTTCGTCCGAAACCAAAACCTACGCTACTTACAAGTATTATGGGATCCCGATGTTGACGTTCCGAGGTATTTTAGCCCCGCCGCTGGTGAAGGACAGCAGCCTGTACGATTCGTTTTGGCACGCAGATAAAGTGCACCCCAGCGACCTCGGGCACGCTCTGATCGCCTCTGCCCTTTTCCAAGCGGTGTGCAAGGACTGCGGGGCTAGAGCTTCCAAGGCAGCTGCTGGCCACGACTGGCAGAAGTACGGATTTCAATGTGGTGCTGGCGTGGCTACGAAACCTCCGGTTGCGATAGCCCAGGAAACGGACCTGTACCGGATATGCCGAGATCCCAGGTCACTACACGAAATGGCCATCGCCAACACAGGCTGGCATTTCGTAGACAACGAGACCTCCAGGCTGGGTCGCCTACGGGCACCGTCCTTGCTAGCTAGCCAGGTCCCTGCCGGAAGTTCCATCAGCTGGTCCTTGCACCTGAACGGTTTCTTGTAGGTTTCCTATTTAGCTTCCTACGAACGTTTTGGATCAGCCCTAGTTTCGACTAATTGTTCCTCCGGCCAGCAAGTCCACCAAGAAGTTCTCAATGCTGCCTGGAAGGACAGGGTCAGCCTGGAAACTGAGAAGATGCTAGTGGTGGGTCATGGAACCGCTTGTCTTCTCACAGTGAAGACTCTGGAAGCTAACCGCCTCTTCAAGATTTTTCATTTATGTTTCTAGGGAGGTTGGTACCCACGAAACGGAACTTTCAGCGGACTCTACCAGATTTCTGTCAGTGCCGGCCTCGCGGGGCGGTTCTGCCCAACTAGTCAAGTTCTGCCCCGCTTGCGGACGGATAGAACGGTCCTTAAGAATTTGAACTCAGCTTAAGCAGGGGGTCCCACTTTCTCACTGGACGCCCGGGAACTCGCGCCAACAAAACCGGGGGCCAAGCCTGTCTTTCTTGTGTTTTTCTTTTCTTTTATTAAAAGTACAACTTTGACTAGCCTATCCGTAGCAAATTCGTCACTTCTAGGGGGTGGTCCTGCCGGTGGAGAGGCCAAATATGGGGGGGGGGGCCTGGTCCTGGCCACCGGGCAGTCACACAAGCCCGGGGCCTCACTGCTGGTACGAAGGCGGCGGCTGGGCGTGAACAGGGCAGCAGAGGCCGTAGGTCAGAGGACGGGGTCCAGCAGCGGGGGGTATTCAGTCTCGGAGCCGAGGGGTGGCGGACAAGCGCGCACGGGCGAGGGCCGGCGCGGCCGGCGGGGCTGGTTTGCCCGGGCGGTGTGCAGGCCCCGGCGCGGGGAGTAGTCACGGGCATACGGGCTGCGCCCCCTGGCCAGCGGCCTGGGCGGCGGACAGTCACGGGGGGGCTGCCCTTGGCCGGTAGCCGGCGGCGCTTGGGGGGTGTGGCAGCGGCAGGGGTACGTAGGTGCGGACATAGGTGCCGGGGTGCTCTTGCTCGCGCCGCAAGCGGGAAGAGACCTGGCGCAGCATGTACTCGAGCAGGCGGAGGTCCTCGGCCGCGTTCAGGGCGCTCTCTCTGGCGCCGTCCGTACGGGCGTGCCGGGCTAGCTGTCCGGCCGCGTCGGTGGCGCTGGCCCCGGCTGCTTCGCAGGCCCGGACGGCGAGCGGCAGGCCTCCTGCCGGTAGGCTGGGCGCGCTAGGCCCCTCGTGCTGGAACATGGACAAGAGTGCCTCGACGCTCGTGTCGGCGGAGGGAGCGGCCGGCACGGGATTAGAGTATTGGGTCGGAGAGTAGGGTTCGGAGTCGGCCGCGGGGGGCAGGTGGGCGGGCATGGTCACGAGGTCGGTGCAGCCGTCAGCCAGGCGCCTGGTCTCGGCCAGCGGGAGCACTTTGTGGCCCTGACCAGGCGCCGGGAGGCGTGCAGCGTAGGGCGCGCGCCGGCGCGCGCGCGACCGCCGGCGCGAGCGCCGCGCGCCGCGGCAGGGGGGGGCGCCCGTCCGCCCGGCGCCCGCCGCGTGCGCGGTGTCCGGCGCGCGGCACGTGGGGGGGGGCTCCGGCGCGTCGCCGCCCGTGTGCGCACTGCGCCCGGCGATGGACCACGCCGCGGGAGCGTGCGCCCCCCCGCCGTGCGCCGACTCGTATGGCGCCGACACGCCTGGCTCGGCGGCCCGCCCGGCGGCTTCCTCGGCGGCTGGCCCGGCGGCGTAGGGGGGCTGGGCGGGCGCACCAGGCGGGGCGGCGGCGCCGTCCTCCTCGGTGCCCAAGGCCACCGACATACGGTTTCGGAGGGTCTACTTTCTAGCCCCGCGAGGAAGAGGCAGCGGGCCCTGCCCAGCCCCCCCCCCCCCCGCGCCCGCGCACGAGCGCCCGCCTCCTTCCCCCCCCCCCCCCGCCGGGGCCGGCGGCCGCGCGCTCTCCTCCCCCCCTCCCCGCCGGCCGTGCCTGCCGGTGGTCAGGGCGGGCGCTGGGGAGGGGGGAAGCCCGCCCCCCCCCCCCTGACCGGTTGCCGCCACACTGGTACGCGAGGGTCCGGCTGGAAGTCTGCCCCCCCGGGGCCGCCCAGACCCGGCCCCGCGTGCAGCCTGTGCCGTGTGTGGGCCCGCGAGACCGGCTACGGGTCGGTGCTGTGTACACGGTCGTGTGTATGTGCGTGGGGGTAACTAAAGTTCTAAAGAGGCCATGAGCCAAAAGAACAAGCGCCGCCTACTGTGCCAGACACCCCGGCCAGCGGCCGGAGGCCCCCCGGCCTGGCAACGGCACAGACCAGCCGGACCAGCAGTGGCGTGGTCGGAACCAGCGACGGCGGATGGGACGGCCGGGGCCAGGGGGGAGGAGAACAGTGGCCCTCCGGAGGGAGGGAGAAGCCGGGGTGGCAGAGGGGAGCTTTTGGGGGGGGGGGGGGGCGCCGCCGGCCGCCAGCCCCGCACGCTCCCGGCGCGCGGGGAGGGCCTCCTCCCGCCGGGGAAAAGGTGACCGCGCGCGTCGGCCCCCCGCGCCACCCCCCTCCGGCGGCCGCGTGTCCGGGCGGGGGGGGGGGCACGCGGAGGGGGGGGAGCGGCCGTAGGCGCGCGTGCCGGCCGGGGGGTGAGCGGGAGCGGCGGTGGGCCGCCGGGCGGAGGGTGATAGGCGCGCCCCCGGGGCGCGTGCCAGGGGAACGCGCGAGGGCGACGGCACGCCGCTGCGCCGGCCACCCACACAAAAGCAGGGGCCTCCCAAGTTAGGCAGACCTGCCAGCCAGCCACCATGTTCAGAGAGTGTACGCACGCGTCTGCCGGCTGCAGCAGCCCCAAGAAGCTCAAAAAGGACGGCCCCCCCGAGGCCCATGAGCTGTGCGTGACGACGCTCGCCCACCTGCCGCCGGAGCTGCTGGAAGCTGTAGCCCCTTTCTTGCCTTCGGACGAGCTGCAGCGGCTAGCCAGGACTTGCCGAGAATATGCGCGCCTCCTGGCCGACCAGATCCGGCTGCGCCGGAGCCAGGAAGAGAAGCTGAGGTTGGAAGCACAGGCTGGATTCTCGTTTCTGCGGCTATCCGCCGAATCGCAGGCCCGGATGCGACGGCTCTTGAACCTCCCCAGGTCGACGCAGCAGCACGCGACCACCCTGCTCCCCTTGGGTGAATTCAGTGCGCGTCTCAGGCAGGAGTGCCCGGCCGCCCCGCGGTGGTCCGTACACGTGCTCGTCTTCCAGGATAACATGGGAGGGCGCCTGAGCGTCCGGCTGCTGGTGACGGGGGAAGAGGCTCCGCCCGCTGAACCACCGGCCCTGGGCGCCAGCAGGACAGAGTGGCTTGTGCTCGAGGCCACGAGGCCAGTGGCCGCAGCTAGCGACCCGGAGGCCGGCTTTGAGTTTGTCTGTCGCCAGCTCAAGGCCTTCTGCAGCTATGCCACCCTGCGCTGGCTCGTGGACGGACTGGGCCTCCTCCAGGCGCGGCCCGGCCGCGAGTGGCAGCTAGCTACGTACCGTGACCCGGGGGCGGCGCCGGGCCAAGCAGCGCACCACTGGCGCTCGCCGCACCCGCCGCACCCGGAACTGCGGCACCGGGCACCCGAGCCCGCCCCGGCGGCAGAGGCCCGGGGGGCAGAGGGCGCGGGGAACCCGGACTCGTACGAGGCACAGGGGCCAAACCACTGAAAAATCACTCAGCTCTGTCAGGTACGAGGACGCCGTGGCTGTGTGTCACCAGACCTAGTATTCCCCCCTGGGGACTATGCCCGCTCCGGCACATGACTGCCGCCGGGCTCCTGGCTGATTAAAAAGAAAGTGAGCCTTGCTCCCACGTTGACTGCCGGAACTGCTGGTCCCTCGGTGCCCGGCCGATTTAATAACCAAGGTTTCTTGACACATGGCGACGGGGCACGCTCCCCCGCCTGCAGCACAGGTACAGCGCCGGGGCAGCGAAAGAAAGGGAGGAAAGGGGTAGAGGGGGGGGGGGGGGGCGCAGAGCAGGGCCAGCGTCCCCCGGCGGCCCCCCCGAGCGCTAGTCCAGCCCGTCCGCCGGGGGGGCCGCCGGCAGGGGCGCCGGCAGGGGCGCCAGGGGGGCAGCCGGGCGCGGGGCGCCCGCCTGCGCCAGGGCGTAGAACACGTCCAGGCCCTCACGCGTCAAGGTGGCCACGGGCGACACTAGCAAGTCCTGGTACGACGCGCGTGCGTCCACCACGAGGTACGCGCCCGGGCGGGCGTCCGGGCGGGCTTCCGGGCCGTCCGGCCCGGGGGGCACCAAGCCGGCCGAGCACCCGGGGACCTCCTGGAGCGCCACCAGGGTGCAGGCCGGCACTCCCCGGCGCCGGGCGTTGACTGACACGGTGCCCTGGCCCGAGGCCCAGAGCGCCTGCCCCGGGCCGGTCGCGGGAGGAGGGGCCTGGGCCGCCGCGCCGGCGGGTGCGCCGAGCACCACGTGGCCGCGGACGCTGGGCTCCCCCGCCGCGCCGCCAAAGAAGGCGGTGTCCTCGTCGTCGAGGCAAACGAGGCCCCGCAGCCCGGCGAGCGCCCGCTGCAGGCCGGCCAGCAGCGTGCCGCCGGTGCTCTCGTCGGGGTTGAACAGGTGCGGCGCGCTGTTGCGCACGGGCACGAAGCAGACCTCATAGCCAGGCGTGTGGAGCAGCGCCAAGTGCGGGTACAAAGTGGAGCCACCTGTTTTAACGGGTACGCAG
This sequence comes from Paulinella micropora, assembly GCA_019918135.1. Classification (NCBI taxonomy): domain Eukaryota; phylum Cercozoa; class Imbricatea; order Euglyphida; family Paulinellidae; genus Paulinella; species Paulinella micropora. The sequence continues at coordinate 126,024 of WBZZ01004886.1, forward strand.
CGCTGGGCTCGCGACGGGCATCGCACTGGCCGTAGCCTTGCAGAAAGGACTTCCAGTACGCGTCGCGGTTGTCGGCGGAGGGGAAGTCCAGGGGGCTGTGCCAGAACCAGACCACCCGCATCCACAGCTTCTCGGTGTGGACAGGCTCACGCTGTATCGCGCGCTGTCTGGCACAACACTCGCCGCCACAAAAATGCTTTCGGCGCGGGTAGAGATAGCGTGTCTCCCCGTCTACCTTGACCTCAGTAATTCCCTTGCTGTACCCAGGTGTCCAGACCGGGCCCTCGGGCTGGATTTCGTACACGGCCCGTGCGCCCGGGCCCCGTGAACTACGCGTAAAGCACTCGAAGGCAGAGACATCTCCCCCCCGGACGGTCTCCATCGCACTCAAGAGCTGGCTCAAGGTCTGGACACGCAAGCCGTAGAGCAAAAAGACCAGCCTGTTGTTCGTCAGGCGCAGAGCGCTCTCTAGCGCGTCCGGTAGTACCATCAGCTTGCTCCAGACACCCTGCCGGGCACACCAGGGCACATCCTCCGGCCCGGTCGGCCTAACCAGCAGAGAGCTAATTGCCTCGTCGCGGGGATCGACTGGCGCGTGGTCGTAGGGGCGCAGGGCTTCCAGGGTCAGCAGAAACGAGAGCACCTTGTCCACGTGAGTGCGTAGTAACAGTGCCACCGTCTCGGCGTTGCCCTCGACCCGAATTCCTTCTTCCGCGCCGGCGGCGGAGGACCCCGCCGCCGCCCGTAAGAGGGGTGAGTCCACCACGGCAAGCTGGCCGGCGGTAGCCTCCAGTGTTTCCCCGGTGCGGAAGATCAGGGTTAGTGGGCGTGCGTGCGTTGTCCCGTCGACGCCCGTGCGCTCGTCGTCGTCCTCTTCCAGGGCGGGCGCTGGTTCCGACCACGCCACTGCTGGTCCGGCTGGTCTGTGCAGTTGCCAGGCCGGGGGGCCTCCGGCCGCTGGCCGGGGTGTCTGGCACAGTAGGCGGCGCTTGTTCTTTTGGCTCATGGCCTCTTTAGAACTTTAGTTACCCCCACGCACATACACACGACCGTGTACACAGCACCGACCCGTAGCCGGTCTCGCGGGCCCACACACGGCACAGGCTGCACGCGGGGCCGGGTCTGGGCGGCCCCGGGGGGGCAGACTTCCAGCCGGACCCTCGCGTACCAGTGTGGCGGCAACCGGTCAGGGGGGGGGGGGGGCGGGCTTCCCCCCTCCCCAGCGCCCGCCCTGACCACCGGCAGGCACGGCCGGCGGGGAGGGGGGAGGAGAGCGCGCGGCCGCCGGCCCCGGCGGGGGGGGGGGGGGGGGAAGGAGGCGGGCGCTCGTGCGCGGGCGCGGGGGGGGGGGGGGGCTGGGCAGGGCCCGCTGCCTCTTCCTCGCGGGGCTAGAAAGTAGACCCTCCGAAACCGTATGTCGGTGGCCTTGGGCACCGAGGAGGACGGCGCCGCCGCCCCGCCTGGTGCGCCCGCCCAGCCCCCCTACGCCGCCGGGCCAGCCGCCGAGGAAGCCGCCGGGCGGGCAGCCGAGCCAGGCGCGTCGGCGCCAGACGAGTCGGCGCACGGCGGGGGGGCGCACGCTCCCGCGGCGTGGTCCGTCGCCGGGCGCGCGCCGGACACCGCGCACGCGGCGGGCGCCGGGCGGACGGGCGCCCCCCCTGCCGCGGCGCGCGGCGCTCGCGCCGGCGGTCGCGCGCGCGCCGGCGCGCGCCCTACGCTGCACGCCTCCCGGCGCCTGGTCAGGGCCACAAAGTGCTCCCGCTGGCCGAGACCAGGCGCCTGGCTGACGGCTGCACCGACCTCGTGACCATGCCCGCCCACCTGCCCCCAGGCCACGACCTGGCCCGCTAGTGCCGACAGGCTTTTACGATCTGTTTCGGTCACGTTGCGCGGCGACAGGGCTCGGTTGTACGCATCCTGTATCGCGAGGGAACTAGCCGCAAATTGTGAGACAGTCAGGGGGAGGCCCAGCCCCCCCAATACTGTTCCAGGAGGCCGCCCTCCTGTAGCGCCCGCCGGGCCCCTCCTCAGACTGGGTCGCCCATATCACGCTGTTCTCGGGACGCCTGAGCCGCGTCTCTCTCTGCGCGCGCTCTATCGTCGCCCTCATGTAGTACTTGTGTGTTTCTTCACCAGTGCAGTACTGCCGCGCCAGCTGCGCTAGGTTGAAAAGACACAAGCTGGCTTCTGTCGCCTGCTGCGACAGCGCAAGCTCAACGTCTGCCCCTCGCCTGGCCTCTGCGTGCAGGTCGAGCCGCTGTTGAGCGGTAGGAGTCTCCCTTCCGTACGGTGCTAGCAAGCGCTGTGTGAGACCGTCTCGCAATCGGCGGTGCAGGGCTTGCAGCTCGCCCGTGTTGACCCTGACGTCTCGCTCTTGTATGCGCCGCACGAACTGCGACAGGAAGCCGGTGGTGACCAGGTCAGTCAGGCGCCTGAGTAACGCGACGGCCTGGTCCGCGGGCTCGGCGCTGGCCCCCAGGTAGTCTAGAGCAGCCTGTATGTCCTGGCTCCACAGGCGGCTGCCTAGCCACTCGGCCAGCCAGGCGCGATCCCGCTCCTGGCTAATAAGGCTGACGGCCGTGCCCAACACACTAGCGGTGGCATTGCTAGCGATTCGTTCGCCTGCCAAGTCTAGGTATCCTCCTGCCGAACGCACCGCCTCCTCTCCCGGGCCGTAGTGTGATTGACTGCCGAAGGACAGCGGCACTTGGTCGTAGGCAGGCTCGCTAGGGGATGCAAGTGACCGGAGGTAAGTTGTCACGGAGGACACCCAGCCGGGCTCGGGGCAGTTCCTGTACACAACCATGACAACCGCCACGACGCCGACGCACACCGCTGCATTGGTCAACGAGAAGGCGAGCTCATAGGCCTGCCAGATCCGCGAGACGCACCAGGGCCACGCTAGCTCCGCCGCCCCGCCGGCGCGGGGCCTGACCGCCCCCGCGGCCACGCCCCCGGCGACGCCGTCCCGCCGCCGCCCGGTGGCCCCCGCGCGGCTTCCACCCCGCGCTCCCGCCCGACCCGCCCACCGCCGCCCGGAGTGCCCCGCGCTCCACCCCGGGCCGCCCACCGCCCCCCGGCCCGCCACGCGCCGCCGCCGCCCGGTGGGCCCCGCGTGGCTTCCACCCCGCGCTCCCGCCCGACCCGCCCACCGCCGCCCGGAGTGCCCCGCGCTCCACCCCGCGCTCCCGCCCACCGCCCCCCGGCCCGCCACGCGCCGCCGCCAGCGGTTTCTCTGGCGCGGGGCCTGACCCCCGGCCCCCGCCGCTGCTGCCAGTACCTGTGTCCTCCGGCGTAGTCTTGAGGTCGAGCCGGTAGCCCAGCCCCAGGCAGCGCAGGTACCTGGCGTCCAGGAGCAGCCGCACCAACAGCGGGGCAGCCGCTGGTCCCGGCCTATTGGTGCCACGCGGGTACCGGCGCCAGGCATCCTCGCTGATGGGGCCGAGAGCCAGGGCGGCCAAGCTCCACAACCGACGAGGCACGTCCTGCCTGCGCACAGTAGCTGCCTCCTGCGGGTCATGCTCACTCGTTTGGTAAAACGCAAAAGCCTGCCCTGGAGTCTGGCCTAAGACATAACACCACAGGTCCCCCTCCCCGTCCGCCAGTCCGGTCCGGGACGCCTCTTGGTGCCGCTCCATACCCCCGCCAGCGGGGGGCCTGACACCACAGAAGTGTTTGGGAGGTAGGGAACCTCGGTTCTCAAGCTGGGGAGGGTGCCGCACGGGGGGGGGGAGGCATGTGCCCCCCCCCCCCCCGACGGCGGGGTGCCCCGCGGGGGGGAGGGAAAGGCGCTGGCAGAGAGAGGCGCTGGCGGGGGCGGGGAGGGGGGTAAAGGAGGGGGAAGGTAGGTTGCTAACCCCGGAGGCTAGACAAAGTTGGGGCCGGTGCCAACAGGCACGATCTGAAGCGAAAATGGACGGCACGGCCCCCGACCCGGTAGCAGCGACCTTCTCCGCCGTCCAGCTAGTCCACCGGGTACTCACGGACCCGCGGGTGGCCCACGCCGGCAGCGGCTGCCGCGGCGCTTGGCTGCTGTACCTGCAGCTAGCGGGCCTGCGGCCGCTCGGCCCGCCCCCGCCCCCGGCCCGGCGGGCCGGCACCCCGGACTCCGCTGCCTGGCAGGAGCTGGCCCGGCTGGCCGGCCTGCCCGCACCCTTCGGCCTGCTGGCTCGCCTCCTGGCGGGGGGTGGCCCGGCCGGGCCGGAACTACCGCTCCCCGCGGAGAGGGGGCCGGTTTTCGCCCGCCTGCGCCAGGGGCTCTGGCCCGGCCGGCGGAGCCAGCTGGCCCGGCGCTGGTGGTTGCAGGCGGTGGTAGCGCTGCTGTTCGACGAGCCCCCCCCCAGCAGCGCCCTCGCCGAGATCTCCCAGAGTGTACGGGACGACCGGCGCTGGCAGCTAGTCGTGGGGCCGGAGCTGCGCTACGTACTGCAAGTGCTGGACGGCGGACGAAAGGGAGCGGCGGGTACTCCAGGCGCTACAAGACGTCGCCAGCGCCGGGCGCGACTCACGGTTAGCACTACGCGCACAAGTGCTGTCCAGGCTGAGCGTGAGCAAGGACTGGAGGCCATGGGTGCAGTTCAAGGGGCTGGAGGGAGGGCACACGACGGCGGCGGCCGGCACTGAAGAGTTTTTGGGATTCCTGGCCACCGCCACGGGCAAGCTGCTGCTGCTCGATGACTATTTGCTGCCCCGCCAACTAAGGGGGGCATGGTCCGTAGACGAGGTTTTGAATACCCTGGCCCCAGAGCCGGCCAAAGACCCGTTGCCTGTCCCGCCCAACTCCCTGGGGCGGGGGCTGCCGGGGCTGCTGTACCGGAGCAGGGGACTGAAGCTGGGCGGGGGCCAACTGGGAGCGGTGCTGAGCGAAGGCCCCCTCAGCGACGCCCAAGCCCGGCGGAATCCGCGCCAGCCGGGGCTGCTGGAGCAAAAGTTCACGAATTGCTTTTTTAATTCCGCGCTCCAGTTCCCGGCCGCCCTGTTGTGCCCCCTGCCGGCCGGACAGAGGCAGTGCCAGGATCGCGGCTGCTTGGCTTGCTGTTTGGCGCGCTGTGCCAAGCTCTTGCAAGGGCCAAAAAAGCCGGTCGTGGTGCGTTACGTCGAGCGGAGCTACGGCCGGCAGGGCGCGATTCTACACGTGCCCGATCACGGGGATATCCTTAAGGCGTTCGAGGCGCTGTCCCTCGAGGTCCGGGACCGTGGCCGCTCAGCAGATCAGCCCCAGATGTACGAGTTGAAAACCGATGCAGCCGCCGCGTGTGTCGGCAGATTGCTAGAGCAGGCGGTAGCCACGACACCGTCTTCCCGGGACTGCAGCATCCGTAGCTGGCTGGAGGAGCTGTCCCGTGTTCGCTATGGCCTGCTCGGCGCCGGGCCAGGGGGCGAGGCAGCTAGGCAGGGCCCCCTGCAGATCCTGGCCTGCACCCCCCCGCCCTACTCGGCCGCCTCGAACTCCGTCACGCTACAGCACGTGCTCGACCAGGCGTTACCGTATCCCTCCGACGGGGTCTTCTTTCTGGCCGACGAGAAAGAAAGCGTAGGTACCGAGTGGCAACCCGATGAAAAAGGAAGCGTGGCTACGGGGCGGCAACCCGAATGGCTGTTGCTGGAGACGCAGCTGGGGAACCTGACCCTGGACTTGGTAAATACCCTGCCCAACGTCTTGGTGCGGCTGGCAGGTTCCGCTAAGCCGGTGGAGTTCTGGCTCGAGTCGGCGTGCTTCAGGCTGGAGCACATCAAGCTGGAACACTACGTGGTGGTCCGGCGTGGGTGGGGAGGAGACGGTGTGCACAGCGGCTGGCACTGCCTCGACG
>WBZZ01004887.1:0-29446 GCA_019918135.1 Paulinella micropora
CCAGAATTTGTATCTGAAAGTGGAATGAAAGCGGACGATGGAGAATCTCTGATGGCTACCTTGAAGGCATAAACATATACAAGTTTTATACCGATATTAGTCAGTGCTTTTCAACACATGGCGGAAAAAGTAGTTAATTTAGAAAAAGAAAATAAAAATCTTATGAATATACTACAAGAAATTAGATAAAATGTCAAATAATACGACTAGACTTCACAGACCCCCGCCTATTATGGATATGGATGGCGAACTAACTCCAGAATTAAAGTCCCGTGTTCTTGAAGTAGAACTAAAGACTGAGGAGAAAAAAATAGAGCACGAATTGGAAGATAACTGGAATTGTTGTTGTATAAAAAACAGACAACCGACAGCCGAATGATTAAGTATCTATTTCAAATGATGATTATAATAGCAATCATCACGATTTGCTTAATAAAACTCGCTAAAAATAACATGCCTTGTGAGCAGGCTAATGTATATGTAGGTATCCTTACACTCTTAATCGGCATCGTGCTTCCTTCTCCTTCTTCAAGTAAGAAGTGAGCATTCATACAAATATATTTTATACCACGAAGCGTCATTTGAGCACATTAAGGGTAGTGCTTCATCAAAACTAATACACCAGTCTGACATCGGTTTGTAAATACATTTGAATTTTGAGTTAATCCCGCTCTGATACAATAAACACATCCATCTTTTTTTGTTTGATTTGCTCTGCTATAAAAGTCGCAGGCAGTCCGCGACATAGCGGAGCACGCAAATAGCAGTATTAACAACATTATATATTATCTTTCTCTTTAATTATATTATTATAAATTGCTTCTCGTTGCTTATCTGATAGCGGTAAGCGGTAAAGGATATTTTCAGGTTTTCTAAAAATGTTGGGGTTTCTATTCACTAAGTTCTGAGTGATGCGGATTTGGTCAATTTCCTTCCCTAGCCTTTCCAACTCTTCAAGTTGTTGCTCGTCTTTGCTTTTTTCTTTTTTATTTTCCATCCTATCTTATATTATAAGATATATAATAGCGGATATAAAAAAATGCCACACGAAAAACCATTTTTTACGTATTACAATGAAATTAGACGCGAACATAAGTATTTGTTGGATGAAGCAGATGCTGATTGGGCTGAACAAGTTAATGAAGGTATCAATAGTCAAGCCCGCGAGAGGCTTAGAGCGTATAGATTGTTGGATGCTTCAAAAAGAGGGGGGAATACTATGGAGGATTTAAAAGATAAGATTAGTGCGTTGGACAATAAGCAAAGTATTTATGTAAATATGAATTACGATGAACTGAAATCACACCTTCAAGATGACGGCATTGATATGAAAGAATTTGAAAGAAAACATGAACTGCCCCCATGAACGAACAAATGATTGAAATGCGAAAACTAGCAATGGCTACCGATAAATATGATATAGCGCACATAGAAGACAATATCCAGCAAATGAAGCGTGATATAGCGCAATTGGTAAAACAAAAATATAAAGAAGAAGACTTAAAACGATTAACTGATAAGGGCTTAACGTATATGAAAAATAAAGGCAAAGCGGACAAAACTCGCGTAATACGAAGAGAGGATAGAGCGCAAGCGGAGCAGGAATATAAGGAATGGAAAGAAAACCGAGAAGAGTGGGAGAGAAAACACCCAGATGATGCTTCAATAGAAGCAAAGATAGGCGACGAACACAAGATGCTTGTGCCACGAATAGGTAATGACCCCCGAAGTGTAGAAAGATTTGTTGATGCTATTATTAGAAGCATTCAAGAGATAATTATGAGTCCCAGACTTAATAGATTACTTAACCTTGCTACGGGTGTTGGGCGATATGGTGTGAGAAGGCTAGCGTGGGGGCAGATATTGAGATTAATTGCCAACAATCCACAACTACGTGCGATGAATGTTGGATTACTTGGAAGAAGAAGAGCAGATGCTTTCAATACCCTTTTGCTAGCACTAACGAGAAATGAAGCGCCAGAGAGATTGGGTTTGCCTCCGCCTAATCCTCGTCTGATCGCAAGCGGACAGCAAAGAATAGGTGATTATGTGTTGAAGGATATGTTGAGAAGATTAGGCTTACAGATATCAACAATGATGGCATGGCAGACATTTAAAACAGGCGTTGAAACTACTGCCAACGTTGCTTTTGGCGCATTTCTACATCACATATACAATACATGGTCTGCTCAACCAGATGCTTTCATTAAGTTGGAAGAAGAACGAATTCATACCGAAGCAAGTAATTATAATGGTGGGGGCACACGAGTGGAAAGCCGTCTTCAATTAGAAGATAGAACTCGTGGCAAATTTCCTTACATTCTACCAGCAGATGCTTTGGACTTAGTTGCTTTTGAACATGATTTATTGTATGCTACTGGTGATAAAAATGTCCAAAAAAAAAACTTCGCCGACCAACGATACTTTGAAAGAATTACCAATATGAGCGATTATCTAACGAGTAATGGATTGGCTACGGCCGAAGTTGCTAAAACTATTTCTGACAATTACAATTCAATGCTCTCAAAAGCAGATATATCTAAAATGACATTACAAGCACAAGGGAGAGTCTGCAGTGGAGTATCATATTTGGACGCGATGAAATTCTGGAAAACTATTAAATTAACACCTCCAGAACAAGCACTAAATCAAGGTGCTAGTATATCAGACGTAGCAGACGCAAATGATATTTTGGATAAGAGAATTTACGAAGAAGTGAGGGGTAAATTGACACCAGACCAAATGAAGCAATTAGAGGATTTAGAATTGAGGGATGCGAGCATGCCAAGAAAACAAATACCAATACCAACACCAGCACCGCAAACCATGCCACCGCAAACCATGCCACCGCAAACCATGCCACCGCAAACCATGCCACCGCAAACAACGCAAGCACCAGCACCACCAAATCCACAACCAGAGTATGAAGGAGGTGTTTATAAAAGTGGAACAAAACAGGGACTCCCATTCTGGGAGGAGAAAGTTAAAGATGAAAAACTCAAAGAAATGATGAAAGAATACAAAGTTTCAGATGACCCAGATCCAGCAACAACACCAAATCAAGCCATGGTTGATAGTATGAGAAGTATTGACCAATTGGTTGATAAGATTATGGGAAAATCCCCCGCCGATGAAAGAGAAGATATGTTAGCACTTATTCGTTTTCTAATACCAAGCGACCAAAATGGTGGAATTGGCACTTCGCAAACAAATCCGCTTATTAAAGGCAACGAACAAAGACGCGATCGTGTGCTAGCAACTAAGCATGATTTTGAATTACTAGACAACACACCTTATAGCAACACAAATAATCACTTTATGTTGAATAAATACAATAGGGCAGTCATCCAGAATAGAATAAAAGAAAAAAGAGAGTTTCCAAAAATGAAACGAAATCTGACGAGAAACTTCCCTGCTGAAATCCCGCGACAAGTTCAAACTCGCCCTGAAAGAAAGGATTTTAAACCGCTCGTCAATCCTCCAAGTAATTATGCTTTTGGTAGTCCTTACTCTCCTTATTTCTATAATTATGCTTCACCACCCCAACCCTTTGGTGCCGAATATGATAATTATAGATACAATCCAAACTATTTTCAAAACCCATAATATAAGAAAAGTTAATTTAAATTAAATCAACTTTAGATGCCTAAATCTATACATAAAGGATTAATAGCAAACAAGTTGCCACGAAAAACACTTTTGAAGCAGAATCTGGAGAAGACCAACATAGAAAAAGCACACGAGGAATTTACTATTGACAGGCCAGTAATAACAGAGCTAGATAGCAAAAAACTGCCCAAATTTCACGATGACTTGGAAATACAACCAATTAAAACACAAAGAGACTGCATTGAATTGCTCCCTATTCAAAAAGAAGGAATATTGCAAGCAATGGGGACTATGGTTATATGCGCAAGCACTGGCGGAGGTAAATCAGTTATGATTTGTAATCTACTCGCCAAAAAGAACATGTTGAAAGGTTTTTACGATAGAATAGTCGTATTTTGCTTAAGCCCGTGCCCGATTTTGGAGGACACTCTCAAGTTAAAAAAAGAAGACATAATCAAAGAAGATAGACCTGACTTAATGAGAGACATATTAACTAAACAAAAAAGAACTGATTAAAACTAAAGGTTTCAAGAAGGCACCAAAAATACTATTGTTGTTGGATGACATAGCACAGAGTAAAACCTTTCTCAAATCAGAAGTGCTTACCGAGTTGTTTTTCGCTTCAACACATGCTAAAGTGTCAGTCTGGGTAGCAACTCAGAGTTATACACAACTCCCGCGAAGAATAAGAATTAATTGCCATTGGATGATTATTTTTAATGGAGTAAGGAGAAGCGAACTTGACAGACTGGCAGATGAATATGAAAGCCCTTTTCTCACCAAAAAAGAATTTTACAATATGGTTAAATATGCTACGGCAGAACCTTATTCATTTCTAGCAATTAACAACACTGCCAGTGATAGAACAACCCAGTTTAGAAAGAATTTCTCTACTATATTGCGATTAAATAAGGATAGAGATATGACAAACCTGTAGAAAATAAAATTAAATGGTTTTTTTTCGCCATAATATATGTCATGACGGAATCAACTAAATTATACAAAACTTGCTATCATCAGGCAATCGCACTTTGGCATAAACAAAACGCACAAGGAAAATTCGTAACCATTCGTAAGGGATCGCCCGAATACTTAGCAGTAAGGAAGATAGAAGCGGATATTAAGAGTGGTAAGATTAAGTGTCAATTAAAGCCAAAAGTAAGCAAATCGGAAAGTAAGAACAATGGACAACCTATTGCCAGCGGGCAACCAGACCAAGTGCCAGACGAAGCATTGAAAAGAAAGGCGCCAGACATAGCATCGGCAAATAATTCGTCTCCCGAACCAAATGCCAAACCTGTTGAAATGTCTCCAGCGCCTAAGGTTGAACAATCTTTACCCAAATCTGTTAATCCCACTCCTGTTGCTGTGCCAACAAAAACTACCACAACACCAGCAAGCAAGATAGAAGCAATAGAAGATGCTTCTAAGGAAACTCCACCACCACCTAAGGAGGTTGCCGACGTTGATGTAAATCAAGCCAGAGCGGATTTAAAGAAAATGAAAGAGGAAAGAATTACGCACAAGAATTTACAAATTATGAAAAAAATAATTAACGCTATTGATAAAATAATATATTATGCGGATATTTATATATTTTAAGTTGATTTAAATTAAATTAACTTATTATTATATAATGATTAAACTTGAGTGCTTCAACTCGTTTGCCGATTGGCTTTATCAACAAACTCAACGAAGCAAACCGCCCCGCGAGTGATGGATTTCAACTAAACCAATTTGAATTGTGGAGTAGTCATGGTGCTCCATTAGTTAATCAACAATTAACCGAATTTGGCGACCTTGTCTCACATGAGAAGAGCACCATTCAAAACACATTAACAGACATTTCTGAGAACAAAGAAAATGGAGATGTTGTTGATTTGGACACTGCTGTCAGCAGTTTGGCTTATTTGAAGAAAACGGTTCAAAATGCTGAGGCAAGAGAGTTTCAATTGACTTCACCACAAGACACAAGACTTGACAACATACAAAAATCAGTTGATATTATTAAACAATCCGTTTCAGGCGAATAAATAATTATTTTTAATTTCTATTATTTTTTTATTAGTATAATAAGCCGTGTAATTTCTACAACCACAACAACAAAAATGGAAGGAAAGGATTCTAAAAATACTGAGGAGTTGATGACCCTCAACAACCTCAGGTATGAGTTGCCAGCAAATCTAGCACTCACTGAACAGGGAAGTATCTTTAAGAAGAACTTTGCCGACCAGCAGATTATACCAGTTCGTCGGACTGAAATGATTTTTACACTACAGGCCAGCACTGATTTTGTTTATGGAAAGAATTGCTATTTGTCGTTTGATGTCAAGGCCGACGGGTTGGTTACGACCGCAGGGAATAACTGCGCGATCGGTTTTCAAAACACACCAGCAACCGCTATTTTTGAACGATTTTTGTTGGAAATTAAGGATGGTAGCGAACTTGAACGAATTGAAGATTTGAATAAACTGGTGCGAAATACTCTCCCGTGGCATTATCCTTTTGATTATCGCCGACAGGCACAGATGGTGGGACAGAGAGAATCAGTCAGTGTTAATGCTAATATTACTGATGATTCAGTTCTTGATTTTGCCATTAATACTCCCACGGTCGTGGGCACTGGTCAGTATTTGAAAGTATGTATTCCTCTCCATTACTTCTCGGGGGGTGTTTAATGAAGAAACTCTCATTCCTCCTTCTCTAATTAGTGGTATGAGACTTCGTTTGACATTTGCTCCACCTCAGGAAGCATTCGCCATTATTGGGAGCACTGATGGTAAGGTTTCTACTGGGTTTGATGGTTCCGCTTTGACTTTCACCGTATCAAATCCAGTCGTAATGTTGGAGACATTCTCTCTTGCTCCCGCTGTCCAGAGAAATATTATGGAACAGATGGGAAGTAAGGATGGGCTTCCATACACTTATGAAACATATTACAACCAAAAAGCAAATCCAGGAACTTCTGATGATTTTAATCTTCAAGTGAATAAGGCAGTAGCACGTGCTCAGTGTTTGTATATCGTTACGCAAACTGTGGTTGCTGATCATGCTAGTATTGATAACTTGGGAACTGCTCCAATGCCTTATAAACAATATCAATGCCGTATTGGTGATTGGTATGCTCCACAACAGAAGATGGGACTTGGAGGAAGCACCGATACTCTGGCCGCCGTTCAACGAGGATGTGCCGAATTGTATATTAATAATCTGCAAGCGACTATGGGTATTCGCGATGCTTATATGTCTTCATCTGTTTCTCTTGAAAACTTTCGCAAATATTATGCTCTTACTGGTTCTACTGCTACAGATAATAATGGAGGATTTGCTACCATTATCCAGACACTCAACCAGTCGCCACATATTGGAGCATCTGGTCTCGCAGTTAATAACTCACGAACTGCTGAAGTCACTCTTCGTTATGCGGCCGATTATAATGCTACTCGTGCCATTACTGCTTGGTTGAAATACGTCAAAGTTGCGTCTATCTACCCGTCTCGCTGTGTCGTAAAACAATAAAAAATTAAAAATTAGAATAATATATAATTTATAATATAGCAATGTCATTTACGATCTCCAACTTAGAAGACGAAAAGCGCACCTGCAAAAATTTCCTCCTTCGCGTCTCCTCAAGCGATAAAACAGAATCAAAATCCGCTTCTACTCACAATGGCCGTTTCGTCGTTGATTTACCAGCAACTGGTCGTAATATTGATATAATCAGTGCTTATGTCGTTAAAAGTATCTCTATTCCAAACGTTTTCCCAAACATACCGAGTTATGCCAACACTCTCACATTGATTAAAACAACTGGATCGGCTACAAAAACGGCAATCGTAACAGAAAATCAATACACCATTGATACATTTATTACCGCTCTTCAAACTGCGATTAATTCAGCAATTGCCCCCGACTCCGCAGTTATAACTTTGAACTCCGTTAATAAATTGAATTTCGCTTTCACTGGTGATACGTATGCTTTTGATTACGATAACAGCACTATTAGCGACAAGATAGGACTGACTGCTGATATCTCGGCGGCGGCAAGTAGCACGATGCAATCCATAGTAAATCTAATCGGTGAAACGGCCGTTTATGTCCATAGCCGTGCTTTAAATCAATCTGGTTTAGTTGAAGCAAATGGTAATTTTTCTGTCGTTGGTAAATGTAATTTAGATAAGCCCTATGGAGTCCAGTGCTACTTTGAATCGTCAAACGATGTTGCCGATTATGTGCCATTTAATACGACAAAAAGTTTAAGGTCTATTGATATTGTAATTAGAAATGCGAGTGGCAATGTGCTTGAATGTCCTGTCAATTTTGAAGTTTCAATTCTTCTCAATGTGTATCATGCTTAAGCAAAAAAAGAATACATAGATATAATGACATCATTCATAGAAAATTTAGACATATTATTTATGTTGATAAAAAACATCAACTCACGCCGACGACAGCAACATAAAGAACAAATCCCCTGCGGTGTTAATATTGACCAATTCTACATATATTTGAAGAGAAATCACGCACGTATAACAGAAAAGTTAATCAAAAACAAAGATTTTGAATACATAAAAAAAATGTCCATAGAGATAGAAAAGAAAGTTGATGCGCAAATACAATATTCTATGATATAATATTTTGCCATAAATAAACCCTTCTTTTTTTGGTTAAATCTGATCTTCAATCCAGTTTAATGAAGCGTAAACGCTCGCCGTTCCACCGCTCGTATTTTGTGCGGATATAGTAAATGTCTTACCTGACCCTATCTTGATATTATATTGAGACAAATCAATGTATATGGATGAGCCAGCAGACAACACATATGTGAATATCACACTTCCACCTGTTCTTGTTGTCCCCGCTGTATCAACCTCTGCTAACGATGTGTTTGTATCGTAATTTGAATAAGAAGGTGTTCCTCCCAATGTGGTATTAAGAATAATTCTCGCGATACACGTTTTAGTATCTGAATTACTTATACACAAATTCTCAAAGTAGATTATGTTATAATTCGTTTTGCTGTTGAATGTGGCGCGGTTTCTAATAGTAAATATTGCATTTTCAGTTGCTCCTATAGTTTTGACATTGTCATACGAATTAGCAATAGCAATAGTCCTATCAATATTCCCCTCAACCGCCAAAAACATACTAGCCGTTTTCATTACAACGGATTGGAGGCTTGACGAATACGCCTTCGCATAAATAGCAAACGCCGCCTGATCCAATTATGGAGTAGTAGCAGTGCTCGCGTATTTAATCGCATGAATTACTTCCATTCGTCCAGTGCGCGGATTTTCAATTTTGAATGTAATTTGACCGCTACCCAGATATTGGACGACTATTTCAAACACGTTCAATTTGGTAAAATCAATCGTGGGCAAGTTTCCCGTATTATCACATTTATCAACATTCCACGCATACTGACTAACCACATTTTCTACACTTCCCGCCGTTCTTACAACAGACATTCCCGAGTTTGATTGTCTGAAACATAAATTGTCTGCTGGTGTGCCTATGCCAATATCGCAATTGAAAGTGGTTGTTGTAGTGGATGATGGAAACAATGCGGAGAATCTAGCAACTAAACCCATACCACTTCTATATTTGGCTCGCTCAACAGTCGTAATCTGCGCGGTTGAATTACCCGAGGCCGATGTAGTCAAAACCGCCATTGAATTAGCAGTTGATACCACCCCGCCGTTGGTTTCTGTTTTGTCAAAGAAACGTGTATTAATACCATATGTGAATACATTTTGTAAAACTGGCGACAGAGTGGCCGTTCGCAATTCTCCAAAGGCCGTTGTTGGTAGTGCGTCTCTTATAGCATCCGTTGATAATGAAGAAGAAGATGACGATGTAGTTGATGACGATGGTGTATTTGTGCTTTGACCAAAAAGGTTCATTTTATATTTTATATTATATAAAAAAGGAATGATGAAAACACTTATAATGTCTGTTATAATTATATCTTAAAGATATATAAACATATTCATATAGATATAAAACGATGCCAGACCATAAACAAAGTAAAATATATAGCATCAGATCACATCAAACGAATGAAATATATATCGGTTCAACTATTCAACCATTATATAAACGATTATTTGAACACAAAAGAAGTTATAAAAAATGGATGAATGGTAAATGTCGTTATATATCTTCTTTTGAAATAGTTAAATATGATGATGTATTTATTGAATTGGTTGAAGAGTGCCCATGCGACAATAAGGAACAACTAAGTAGAAGAGAAGGTGAAATGATTAGAATAACTGAAAATTGTGTAAATAAAAAAATAGAAGGTAGAACAGATAAAGAATATTATGAAGATAACAAAGACAAAATACTTCAACGCAATAAAGAATATTATGCAAAAAATAGAGACAAGATACACAAAATCAATAAAAAATATTATGAAGCGAATCGGGATAAAATAAATCAACAAAACAGAGAATATTATAAAGCAAACAGAGCACAAGCGCTTCAACAAAAGAAAGAATATAGAAAAATAAATAACGATAAAATAAAATTATATAATTATAGATACTCTCCGATTGGTTTATTCACATTTAGGCTGTAGATGGCTAATATAATAATACGAGAATTGCCGAGTGATATAGTTGGATACATAAGGACATTCGTTTATTCAGAGATGCCCCAGCCGAAATATGGAGAAGAATTTTGTAATATATGCGGTTTGTCTCGCACATTTCAGTCGCACCCTCCAATTATAGCGGGCAATTTTTATGGTGTAGATAGTATTGAGTTTTTCACAATCTGCTCCATTAAATGCTACAGACGAGAGTCTAATCTTAGACTAAAATATGGAGAACCGCCTTTAGTCGTTGTTAAGTATTAACATTCTTTTTTATTTCTCGTGCTTCTTCTTAATGGTGCTTTTGTTTCCTCTTCTTTTTTCGCTTCGTTCTTCGTCGCTTCGCCCCTCTTCTCTTTAATAAACGTATTGACAATAACGGCTCCAATCCCGCTTAATTTTCTCAGTTTAGTATTTGTAATATTCGGGTTATCATTGTAAATCTGCTCAAGCAATTTATACTTATCCTCTCTACTAGCGCTTTTACCTAATGGTATATAACTACATTCTTCATATCCGTTTTCGCTTTTAATTTCATTAGTATTATTTAAATTCAAATATAAATCTATTTTGCGTCTCAACTCCTCTAATTCTGTTTTAATCCCTTCTGCCTTAATTTCTTCAGGGTCGGCCACATTAACCCAACTATAACTAAAACTGGTGAGCATATCGCCGTGCCCCAACACATTTGAAACCCATGTATTAAAATTCTCTAATTTCGGATTGGCAAAATTACTATACGACAAACTAGCATATAGTTTTCGCAACATACTACTCTTCTGTGTGTATTCTGATAGCCAAGGGAAGATTTTGATAATCCTTTTGTTTAGTTCATTATTCTTTTGCTTATCAAGCACCCCTTCGCTGTTGATGATAACTGCTTTTTTCTTTTTGAAATGGTTTCGTATTGAATTTACTTGTTCTATTACAAACTGGGGAGTAAAAAGGACAACAGGCCTCTCAGTCCAATTCTTTTTTTGTCCTTCTCTCTTTTTCGCTAGGTTATTCACTCGCAACCAACTCGGTTTATCTGGTATTAATTCATATGTGTTTTTGTCAAATATTTCTACAGGCCTTGCTCCAATTGCTATCATCAAAGCAAGTAGTTTAAGGTAAGGGTCATTACTTAATATCATATCATTCATTTTAGCCATTACATCACGGACATCAATTTGTATTTTTTGTTCATTTTTGGCTTTGACATCTTTCTTATATCCCTCAACGATATCAATCCGCTCGTCTTCATTAAGATTAAAATACTTATCCAGTTTGCTCGTTTCATATACTTTTTCGCTTTGGTAAGGCTCTATTGCTTTCTTTCTCACCTCAGAAAGTCTTTGCCTTCTACTATTCAAATTAGGATACACGATAGCATATTTAGGATATATTACTTTAGTGCCTCAAGCACCTCTTCATCACTAGTTGGTGTGCTAAATAAAGATATAATAGCATTATGAAAGGCTATCCTTGGTTTTAATTCACTATCGTAGAAGTTGGACACGACCTCATAAATTTTACTTTCAGTTGTAGCAACTCTTAACTGCCTAACAAACTTCTTGTCATCTTCGCTCCACATCGTAGTGTATATAAGACAAGTCTGTTATTTTAATTATTTTAAATAGAAAATCCACCCCGCGCTAGAAACACGCTAAATCGCCGTTTGGCGACTTGGACACTTGAGAGTGCTATTAAGCAACCGAGAGAGACAAATTCGTCTTAGTATTAATAGTGGCCAAGTCTGTCCAGGGCAACCCCCCGCGGGCGCAAATTTATTTATGGTATATATACTTTCGGGTAGAGACGAAAAAAAATTTTGAAAAAGTTAATTGAACCTTGGACAGGTTGGACAGGTGTAATAGTATTACTAAGAAGAATTATACAATAAATATAGAAATTTAATAAGCGAAAAGTGTCCAACCTTGTAAGTGTCAACTTGGACACGGCCAACCTTGGGGTTGGACAGCAACAGGAGAAGGTATTATCACTCGCCCTGCTCTTATATTCATCTTCGCGCTTGCTCATTGAATTACATATTAAGCATACTATACATCGGGTATATACCAATGAGTACCATCATAGAAGAAATAAAGGCGGTGTTCAACATCCCTGATCCTAAACAGCAACGATATAGGGAAAAGAATGCGGAGAAAATCAAAGAATATAGAGCAGATTATAGACAGAATAATAAGGACAAAATTAAAGAGCATCAAAAGAAATACAAAGAGGCAAACAGGGACAAGATAAATAAACGGCGACGGGAATATTACAAATTAAATAAGGACAAAATTCAAGAGCAACAAAAAAAATACAGAGACACTAATAAGGAAATATTAGATAAATACAAAGAAGAATATCTCAAGCAGAAGCAGAAAGAAACGGATCCTAATGTTGAATACTTAAAACTCTTCAATTCTAAAATAATATCGTTATGGCCACCAATTTTGGTCAAAAAAGGAAATTCTAGAAAATTCTATTTCCGGAATATCACCACGCAACACCACAACACGGCGGTGTTGGCGTGCTTTTAGGCTAAAAACAGAAAATCAGAATTCTGTCTGGACAGGTTTTCATTGGAAACCATGTCTCTAATTTCGCGAAAAAATATTTTTTTTGTATGTTTTATGTATCTCCCCCAACCCCCCCGCCACTCACTTCGTGAGTGTCCGCCCCCCCCCCCCCCCCCCATTGTTTGGGGTGTGATCATTTATGTTGGATAGACAGGTCTATGTTTTATATTATAAAAGAAGCATTAGAAACATAAAAAAACAACATAGGACACAACAAAAACAGACATTCAAATATATCAAAAACATAACTTTGTTTTACAAAAAACGACACATGAAGCACAATAAGAGAGATTTGGACAAAATAACGACAAAAACCATATATACAGAGTATATATACAATTTTATGAAATAAAATGGTGTTTTTGTCGTTATTTTGTCCAAATCTCTCTTATTGTGCTTCATGTGTCGTTTTTTGTAAAACAAAGTTATGTTTTTGATATATTTGAATGTCTGTTTTTATTGTGTCCTATGTTGTTTTTTATGTTTCTAATGCTTGTTTTATAATATACAACATAGACCTGTCTATCCAACATAAATGATATATATATGTATATATATATATATATATATGATCATTTATGTTGGATAGACAGGTCTAACCGCAAAGTATAAAACAAGCCGTTAAAATGTGTAAAACCAACATTAGACATATAGAAAAAAGTGTCCAACCCTTGTAAAAACCGACGAAGGTTTTCTAAAAATCAACCAACTAAGCACATTTAGAAAGAATTAAGACATATTAAGCACATAGTCCATATTTTTACTACATAAAAATATATATAAACAAATTTTATATGGACTATGTGCTTAATATGTCTTAATTCTTTCTAAATGTGCTTAGTTAGTTGATTTTTAGAAAACCTTCGTCGGTTTTTACAAGGGTTGGACACTTTTTTCTATATGTCTAATGTTGGTTTTACACATTTTAACGGCTTGTTTTATACTTTGCGGTTAGACCTGTCTATCCAACATAAATGATCACACCCCGAAAAGGGGGGAAGGGGGGCGGGTTTCAACGAAGTTGAAACCGGGGGTTGGGGGGATAATGTGAGAGTAAAAAAATGTAGTGCTTATGTAGTGCTTGTTGAGTATAAAAAGCAGTCCTGTTTCTTTTTGTGTATGTGAGCACGGGAGAGAGAGTTTTTATAAAATACCGCTTTCTACCCCCTGTCCAACCCTTAGGTTGGACACGTCCGACCTTAGTTTTTGAAGGTTGGACACTTTTTATTATGTTTTTTTAAGGATTTTATACATTATTACTCTTACTATTAATCTTTTTTTTACTTGTCCAACCTGTCCAACCTTTTATAAGAAAAATAAAAAAAAAAGTATGTCCCCCTTTATAGGAGGGGGACAGGGAAAAGTTTTGGAAAAATGAAGCCAAAGGTTGGACAGGGGCAGGAAGATGAATTTTAATAAATCTCCCTCTGCTCTCTCTCGCAGGTGTCCAACCTCTAATGACGGAAATCCAGTGGAAATCTAATGATTAAAACAATTTTGATTTAAATAATTAAAACAATATAATTATATATATAACATGCCGAGACAAAAGAAATATAACACGCCCGACGAACGGGTATTAATAAGGAGGGAAAGGGCGAGTGCTTACTTGAAGGCACACCCCGATAAGAACCGAGCAAATGCCAAGGCTTACTACCACAAAAATAAGGAAAAAATTAAGGCACAGCGGAAGGAGCGATACGAAAAACAAAAGGAAGAATTGATAAGTTTGAGGCGATTGCGGGATAGTCTGGCGGTAAATATATAAATTATTTTATATATAAGTATATCATGGTAGATATACTATGGACACTAGACTGCTGATGACACGCCCATACTGGGCACAGGAAGATTTACAATTACACATTGATTACACGGAGGGAAATTATTTTTTAAATTTAATCAATGCTGTCCGTTTTGTTGCCCCCGACGGCCGATGGGACACTAATCACTGGCAGGTGGCACGTATGCTAGAAGGTGGCACGGAAAGTTATTGTTGCTGTGGGCACATAATTACAAAGAACTTCATAATCAAGCACAGGACGAGTGGTGCTGAGATGATTGTTGGCTCTCATTGTGTCAAGAGGTTTAATAATCGTAAAATGAATGAAGAGTTGTCGTTGCTAGTTAGACTTAACGACCCCAATGTTAAATTTTGTAGCCACTGCGAAAGTAAAAGGGCGATTTCAAAAAATATAATAGCACGATACCCGAACAAGGACAAATACTACCACACGACATGTATGCGAAAGGCTTTTTACCAATGCTCCTTTTGTAATGCTTACAGAGGATATGAACCATGCGACTGCTACAATAAAATACGAAACAACACTCCCTTTTGGTTGCGGTAAGTATATATAGAATATTTTAATTTCTTCTAAGGATAAGATAACATATGGGTATAGATATATAGAACAATTTAATTATTTTTCTATAAAAAAATCTGACCACTGATATACAATGACCGCCCCTATGTTGGACAATGGCAACTGGCACTGGAAACAGGAAGAAGCACTGGAGGGCAAAACGGCCGAAATCCTTATCAAATGGGGCAACAAACAATTTACTACTTTACCAAACCAAGAAGACTTTATTGAATTGATTGAAAAAACCCCCGAAGAACAAAAACAATTTTACGAAGTGTTGATGGATGGTAAGCCACAGCGAATGTTTGCCGATTTGGACGGCGATAACTTGAGTATCTTACGAGAGAAGATGTATGAACGATGGAACGATTTAATGGAAAATGTATTTCAACTACTTGGTATGAAATACAACCCGAAAAAGGCCAAATACTTGGATGCTTGCAAGGGTGATAAGATGTCGTGCCACTTTTCATATGACAACGGCTTCGTATTTGCCAACTGCGACACACAAAAAGAATTTTGGAAATTCGTTGAAACCATTATTGAAAAAAATTACACCGACCTCTGCTTTACCTTTGAACGACAGGATAAAAAAATTGAACTGCGAACCATTCTTGATATCTCCGTGTATAACAAGAACCGAGCATTTCGCACTATTTACTCTCACAAAGACGGGAGCAGTCGTGTATTGCTTCCATACTCTTATACACCAAAAACCAATACATTGAAACTATTGCAAAATGTTGAAATTGATGATTACTTAATCATGCGACCCGACGAAACCTCATATTATAGTGTTAAACTGCCCGAATACACTTCTCTGCGACGATACCAGCACATAACTATTGCCGAAGTTGAACAAATCATACTCAGCAAAGTGGCTAATGTGGATATAAAAGAGCAAAAGCAACGAATGTTTGTTTTAAAAACGAAAGGAGTGAGAAAATGTATCATAAATGGCGAGGAGAACCAAAGCGACAACTGCTATGTTGTGTGGAAACGAGACGGGCTTTATTTCTACTGCCATGATACGGGTTGTGAAGGTAAAGGTGTGCGAATTCATGAATTTACTCCCGCAATTGCTCACGATATCAACACTATTGATGACTTACGGCGACTTGGCAGTGAGTGTAAGACGATTGAAAAATTCAAAGATTTTCTAGAAACCGCTTTGGCATGGATGAACAAATCATATTGTTTTGCTAACTTGGCAAAGCCAACCATAATTGAAGAATACATTGATGCTAGGGATAAAATGGTGTTTCGTTATAAAACAGAAACGGCGATGGAGGCCTTCTTCAAAAACAAAAGAATAAAGACTAATCTTTCAAAGGAAGACTGGATAGCACTAGGCAAAAACCCCGCCACATTGAATGTTGTTGATTTATACAAAATGTGGAATACTCACCCGAAACGACGAGAGGTAAATGATATTATCTTTGACCCCAAGGCATACTTTGATGACAACAAAAAAGGGTTTTACAACTTATTCAAAGGATTTGCCGTCCCCGCCGACACATTGCACGATGTAAAATCATTTACTCCAGAAGAAGAGAAAAACGAGCCATTCTTTCAACATATTTTTAACAGATGGTGCGGTGGAGACCAAAATGTCTATAAAAAGGTTTTGGATATGTTTGCCCACATTTACCAAAAACCGTGGGAGAAATTACATTTATCTTTGGTGCTAACCAGCACAGAACGAGCAGGTAAGGGAATTATCCTTGAAATATTCAAAGATATTATTGGTGGCGAATATTACTTTCAGCCCTCCGATGTGAAAGAAGTGTTAGGCGACTTCAATGCCCAACTAGCACGGGCTATAGTCGTATATATGGACGAAATGGTGTGGGGTGGTGATAAGGAACGAGCGGGCACTATTAAGAAAATGGTATCCGAAAATACACTCACTCTCAAACAAAAATATTTACCAAATCTTACATTAGAAAATATCTTCTTCTTGGTGCTTGCTTCTAACGAAGAATGGGTTGTCCCCGCAGGAACAACGGAGCAACGATGGCTAGTATTGGAAGTATCGGACGAATTGGCACTAATGAAAGAAAACGAAAAAAGAAAAGTGATTGCGGATATTCGTGCAATTGACCGACAGCGACTGGCGAAGTTTCTTGCCGAACGAGACCTTAGCACTTTTAACGATCGTGAGACGATATTAACAGGCGGACTACGACAACAAAAAGTAAAAACATTATCTAAAATACGGAAGTGGTGGTTAGATTGTTTAAACGATGGCCATATTTCAAGCGGAATGCCAGAAATACAATTTGGAGATGAAGTTTCAAAAGAAGTAATGTATGAAGTATATAAATCAAATATTAACGACCCTCATACTTCGCAGACAAGTTTCTGGATGCAAATGAAAAAACTGATCCCCGATGCAAGGGAAACAAAGAAAACCATAGGTGGAAGGAGACCAAGATTTATACAATTACCCTCTCTGGAAGAATGCCAGAACACATGGCGAACTATTTATGGCGACCAAGAATGGCGATTTAGCACACAGGACGACGACGATGAATAAACAATAATACCAGTTGGTATTTTTTTTCTATCCATTATATAGTATGAGCACAAAGCAAAGTTATTTGGACGAGATTGCCAAATGGGAGATTGATAGCAATGTTAAGAAACCGACCATTAAATGGACGAAACCCGACATTGTATCATTTTATGAACAATACAAACCCCGCGGTTGCGACAATGTAAAAGTAGAAATGCCGTCGGCCACTACACTGGAAAACATAGTTAGCAGTATGGCAGAGGAGGAAAGCACTCCATTCAAAACTGCGGATTTAGTAGAAACAGGCATTACGGAAATTAAGGCCAACGTGGGGGAAGAACTGGCAAAAAAAGAAACGGAAGCAAAAGAAGAGAAGAAAACACCGATTAAAGCAAAGCGAAACCCGCCCGAGGGCGGGTATAGTTGCTATGAAATAATAACGGCACATTTGAAAGTATCCAAAGACCCGTTTAATTTCTTGTATATGAAAGTGGATGACCGCACCATATTACAGGAGGATATGAAGAAATGGCACGAGAGTAGATACGGACATATACCGCCAGAGCAACGCCCCACTCTTAAATATGGTAAGTTAGATTATAAGACATTTTTCCGCGATGTCTTATCTCAACACGAGGGCAAACTCACGACACTAAAGGATATGTATGACAGGTTTCATGTGTAAGAGGCAGTTAGTGCTATGTCTCTCATCACATCAATATTGAAATACGAAGGTTTAAAAGAGACATAATCCGCAGATGCTGATTTATAATATACTTCCAATGCTATTGGAGCATCCGCCGCATATGTTACCAGAGCATCATTGGTTGTATTATTTACAATTCGTATTGTTCTGTTATTAGTAGTGTCAGACGGGTTTGGACAAGTCATCTGCCATATCAAATTCATTTGAACTCCATATCTTTGGATTAGCCACACACAATCAAAGGACTTATAATCAATGGCGGTTGTATAATTTAGCACTTCGGTATAGTAATCATATGTATTCGTGCCATCTGTGATATGAAACCAAAATTGAAAAGTGGCAATGCCAGTCGGAGCGGGTAAATTCAATGAACCACGAAATGATACATTAATGAAATAACCATATCCTAAACTTGATATTGTTTTGCTACCATATCCGCCCGTGCAGAGTGTTGTAAATGTTGAACTCGTCATCCATGACCTAAGGTCAAGACCAACATACGCATTTTGAATGTTTCTTGTTAATGTCGGGGTAGCCACGACCGCGATCGTTTTTGTGTCAATAGATTGTTGCTCTTGCGAACGGCCAAATATATTCATTTTTTTGAGACTAAATATATATCTATCTTATATTATAAGATTGAATATAAAATAATAGAATTTAAATATGAACCATTTAGGCAATCCGTGGGCATATCACTATTACGGCTCTGTGATAATAGACGAGGATTTAGAAGTTGATGGTGTATTATATGGCGACCACATAGAAGCAAACTCAATACAAGCAAGGACTGATGATATAACAATATCGTCAAAAAATAATAACTCTTCTTTGTTGATATCTGATACTGGTTATGTGTCAATTAATAATGAATATGATTTGCCATTAGCGGACGGCACGGCTAATCAAATATTAAAAACGGACGGGCTCGGCAATACTTCATTTGCTACATTGACTTCAAGTTATATAAGCGACTTTGAATTGGATAAATTAACGGATGTAGCCATAACAGGCACACCCACAAATAACCAACTACTCATTTATAGCACAGGGCAATGGCGCAATACAAACTCACCTTTTCTTAGATTGGATGGTTTTACTATGATGATAGCAAATTTGAATATGGGAGGTTTTAATGTAGTAAATGTCGGTAATGTTGATGGTATTGATGTTTCGGCTCTTGATAGTGCTGTGGTTAAATTAACGGGAGACCAAACCATAGCAGGAATTAAGACATTTAGCAGTATAATAAATGCTAGTGCGGGTATTGATATGAAAAGCCAAAGTATAACAAATAATTTGGTTGATGGTGTTGATGTTTCGGCTCTTGACACTTCGGTCGTAAACTAACAGGAGACCAAACAATAACAGGAAACAAAACATTTACTACTTATGTGGCCGTAAAAGACTCAAATCCATTAAACACGGCAATTATTCTTCAATTACAACAATAATATGGGTTCTATCTATTCGTCGGAGGCAGGTGGAGCAACGGGCTATCCACTAACTATTGTAGGCTCGTCCATACTTTTTGCTCCAACAACAGGGGTGGAATGACATTGACAAATAATGTTTTAAATTTTAACAGCACGACAGCAATCAGCGGACTGCCCGCACCATTCTATGACGGCGATGCTTCAACAAAAGCATATACCGATACGAAACTAAGGACGGCACAACGGCTATGACGGGCAGTTTAAATATGGGTGGATTTTCAATAACAAATGTAATTTGTTGATGGTATTGATGTTCACCTTGATACCGCAGTCGTTAAACTAACAGGAGACCAAACCATAGCAGGAACCAAAACATTCAGCAACATAATAAATGCTAGTGCGGGGATTGATATGAAAAGCCAAAGCATAACAAATGTTAATCTTGTTGATGGTGTGGATGTTTCTACTCTTGACACTTCGGTCGTTAAACTAACAGGAGACCAAACCATAGCAGGGAATAAAAAATTTACTTCAACAATAGAAGTGCGGGGTGCTACTGCTCCAACCGCTTTTGATGGTATCGGTATTGCCTTTGATACGGCAACAAATATAGGAGAGATTGTAGCACAAAAAATAGCAACCGCGGGCTATTATCCAATACAAATAACAGGGTCATATGTTGATTTATATGCGGGTGATAATGTAATCGCGACAGCAACGGGCACGACACTATCTTTAAACAATAGAAAAATTACAAATTTGGCCACACCAACAGCAACAACGGACGGGGCGAATAAAAGTTATGTAGATACATTAGACGGGCAAAATGTGAAACTAACAGGAAACCAAACCATAGCAGGAATTAAGACATATAGCAGTGGTGTTGAAATAACGGGAAATTCAATAAATGCTACAACAAAGGGCACATTTATCGTTTTCAATTCTACCAGTAATATCGGCTCTATTGCTAGTTTGGATATGAAAACAGCGACATATTACAACTTTGAAATTTCTGCGAAAAAAATAAGTTTTATTATTGACGGGACGATTGTCGGTTGGATAAATGCTTCTGGGCTAGATTGTAATAGTAGCAAAATAGCCAACCTTGGAACTCCGACATTATCAACAGACGGGGCGAATAAAACGTATGTAGATACATTGGACGGGCAAAATGTAAAACTATCAACAGACCAAACCATAACGGGAAGCAAAACATTCAACGGGGCGAGAACTACGATAAAATATCTAACTTTAACAAACAATGCTGATTTTAATAATCAAACTATCACTAATGGTGGAAATATAACATATAATGGGGCGAGGATATTAAACCAAAATGGAGGAGATATATTCTTTTCACAGACATCGGGAGATTATCAGTATTTCTTATTTACTCTAAATACCGCTACAAGTGGAACCGCGAACCAACGAGGTTATGTATTTACGAATGTAGCATCTGATGTAAAAGGGGCGGGACTTTATATTTCAAAACTTTTGGATAATAAAAGTGCTTCGTCTGACATTGTCCGTTTTAACAATGCGGGCGGTATGCGGTTTTATGGTGCCTTAGATATGAACTCAAACAATATAACAAATGGCGGAACAATAACGGGAACAACAATTACTTCAACCGCGGGTATATCAACAACAACAGCAACCGCGAGTGGATTATTAACAGCGACAGGAGGGTCTAGCATAGTTATACAAGGAAATACGAATGGAGGTAATACGAGAGGAATATTTTTGTGGGACACTGGCAACACCAGTTATGGTATTTATATGGCTTCAAATGGGGGAGCCACAAATACCAGAAGTCTAGCGGGAGGGTCTGCGGTTGCAGGCAACGATTTCACTTCTTTTGCTGTTAGATTTAGGGTAAGTAATGCTTCAACCGACGGATTTATATGGGAGAACTCGTCCGAACAATTGTTAATGTCATTAAACGGGGCAAATGGGACTTTATGGACAAAAGGGTTAATAACGGCTAGTGCGGGTATATCAACAACAACATTAACAACAAGCGACAATATAGTAGTAGGAGCGGGTAAAAGTGTGATTATTGATAGAAGTGCTGTTGCTAATAATAAACTGGTTTTATATGATAGTGGAACACCTTCAACAACTGGATTTTATGGATTTGGTATTGCTAGTAATACATTAATTTATAATGTTAATGCTTCAACGGATAGCCACGTATTTTACTATGCTGCAACAAATGAATTATTTAGAATAAACAACACAGCAATCACTGCTTCAAAGGCAATAACGGCAAATGCGGGAATTACATACTCTGGGGTGCTAACAACGGCATCGGCAACAACTAATGGGGCAAAAATAGCAATTCAAGGACAAACAGACGGGACGAATGCGAGAGGAATATTTGTATGGGATGCTACTGATTCAAACTGGGGGATTTATATGAGCCAGTCTGGGAATAATAAATCATTGAGTGGAGGAACAGCGCCAGCAGGAGGAGGTGGGGGATTAACTTCTTATGCTATTAGATTTAGAGTGAATGGTTCTTCAACGAGTGGGTTCATATGGGAGAATGGTTCAAATACTGCTTTAATGTCATTAAGAGCGAGCGATGGGACTTTATGGGTATTAACTGGTCCCGTTCAAACATCAGACAGGAGAAAAAAAGAAGACATAAAAGAGTGTTTAGGCTTAGATTTTATCAATAAGTTAAATCCAGTCTGTTATCGTATGATTGATGACAAAAAGAAACAGAGAACTGGCTTAATAGCACAAGAGGTAGAAGACCTACTAACAGAAATGGATATGCTAGATTTCGCTGGATTTTCAAAAGAAAAAATTATGATCCCGTGTCCGATGCAAAAAGCTGAATGCGAATTGAAGGGTATGAGTGTTAATCCAGAAGATGTTAAATGTATAGATAGTGGCGATGTTGGTTATGGTATAGGTTATTCTGAGTTTATCGCCCCGTTAATCAAATCGGTTCAACAATTATCAGATAATCTCGGACATGTCCGAGATAGGATAAATAATATAACTAATGATATAGCCGACTTAAAAAAACAATTAGCAGAAAACAATGCCACCTAGATTACACCCTCCACCTCCACTCATTGATATGGCAGATGGAGAACTAACACCAGAGTTGAAAAATCGTGTTTTGGATATTTCGTTGAAGAATGAAGAAAAAAAAGTAGAGCACGAATTAGAGGATAACTGGTCGTGCTGTTGTATGAAAAATAGACCAACCGATAGCAGAATGATTAAGTATCTTTTTCAAATGGCTATAATTATAGCAATCATTACGATTTGCTTAATAAAACTCGCTAAAAATGACATGCCTTGTGAGCAGGCTAATGTATATGTCGGAATTTTAACACTCTTGATTGGTATCGTGCTTCCTAGCCCGAATGCTTCAAAGAAGTGAGCACTCGTATAAGTGGATTTTATACCAAGAAACATCACTACCCGAACACATTAAAGGAATGGCTTCATCAAAACTAACACACCAATCACTCATCGGTTTGTAAATACATTTAAATTTGGTATCTATACCTTTTTGAATACAATAAACACAACTTATATTCTTTTTTTCACTTATCCGTGAGTAAAAGTCGCAGGCAGTCCGCGACATAACCGAGCACACGAAGAGCAATATTAACAACATATATTATAATATTCATAATTTACCAAAGTAAGTGATATGCCCAATATGCGGGTTGGTTTTTGTTTAAATATGCGGGCTTTCCATCCTTTGTTTTAATTGCTTGATGTCTGGCACGATAACTTTCCCGTCTGTCTTCGTCTTGATGTTTGGTATAATCTGAATAACCAGATGCACCAAAGTTGATGCGACGGCCGTTATAGACGACATAATACTTTTTTCCTTTCACTTTACTCTCGCCGAAGTCTGTCGCGCCCAATGACAAGGCTTTCTCTCGTAGCCCCATTATATATTATCTTTCTCTTTAATTATATTGTTGTAAATCGTCTCCCGTTGCTTATCCGTCAGTGGCAGGCGGTAAAGGATATTTTCAGGTTTTCTAAAAACGGCAGGGTTTTTATTCACCAAGTTCTGAGTGATGCGGATTTGGTCAATTTCCTTCCCTAGCCTTTCCAACTCTTCAAGTTGTTGCTCGTCCTTGCTTTTTTCTTTTTTATTTTCCATGATATATAATAGCGGATATAAAAAATGCCACGACACGAAAAACCATTTGTGGCGTATTATAACGAAGTTAAAAGCGAACATAAGCGTTTATTTGGAAATGAAGAGATTGATTGGGATGAACAAATCATCACCGTTGTCAATAATCAAGCCCGCGAAAGGCTTAGAGCGGATAGATTATCGGATGCTTTAACAAAAAGAGGAAATACTATGGAAGATTTAAAAGACAGGATTAGTGCCTTGGACAATAAGCGAAGTATTTATGTAAATATGAATTACGACGAACTGAAAGCACACCTTCAAGATGACGGCATTGATATGAAAGAATTTGAAAGAAAACACGGAACTGCCCCCATGAACGAACAAATGATTGAAATGCGAAAATTAGCAATGGCTACCGATAAATATGATATAGCACACATAGAAGACAATATCCAGCAAATGAAGCGTGATATAGCACAATTGGTAAAACAAGAATATAAAGAAGAAGCCTTAAAACGATTAACCGATAAGGGTTTAACCTATATGAAAGAAAGGGGCAAAGCGGACAAAACTCGCGTAATACGAAGAGAAGATAGAGCCCAAGCGGAGCAAGATTACAAAGAATGGAAAGAAAACCGAGAAGAGTGGGAGAGAAAACACCCAGACGATGCTTTAATAGAAGCACAGGTAGGCGACGAACACAAGATGCTTGTGCCACGAATAGGTGATGACCCCCGAAGTGTAGAAAGATTTGTTAATGCTATTATTAGAAGTATTCAAGAGATAATTATGAGCCCCAGACTTAACAGATTACTTAACCTTGCTACAGGTGTTGGGCGATATGGTGTGAGCAGGCTGGCGTGGGGGCAGATATTGAGATTAATTGCCAACAATCCACAACTACGTGCGATGAATGTTGGATTACTTGGAAGAAGAAGATCAGATGCTTTAAATACCATTTTGCTAGCACTAGCAAGAAATGAAGTGCCAGAGGGTTTGCCTCCTCCTAACCCTCGTTTAATCGCAGGCGGACAGCAAAGAATAGGTGATTATGTGTTGAAGGATATGCTGACAAGATTAGGCTTACAGGTATCAACAATGATGGCATGGCAGACATTTAAAGCAGGTGTTGAAGGCACTGCAAAGGTTGGTTTTGGCGCATTTCTATATCACATATACAGCGTATGGTCTGCTCAACCAGATGCCCTCATTAAGTTGGAAGAAGAACGAATTCATACCGAAGGAAGTAATTATAATGGTGGGGGCACACGAGTGGAAAGCCGTCTCCAATTAGAAGATAGAACTCGCGGTAAGTTTCCTTACATTCTCCCAGCAGATGCTTTGGATTTAGTTGCTTTTGAACATGATTTATTGTATGCTACTGGTGATAAAAATGTCCAAAACTTCGCCGACCAACGATACTTTGAAAGAATTACCAATATGAGCGATTATCTAACGAGTAATGGATTGGCTACGGCCGAAGTTGCCAAGAGTATTTCTGACAATTACAACTCAAGGTTTTCAAAAGCAGATATATCTAAAATGG
Organism: Paulinella micropora; assembly: GCA_019918135.1. Classification (NCBI taxonomy): domain Eukaryota; phylum Cercozoa; class Imbricatea; order Euglyphida; family Paulinellidae; genus Paulinella; species Paulinella micropora. The sequence continues at coordinate 25,467 of WBZZ01004887.1, forward strand.
CATTACAAGCACAAGGGAGAGTCCGCAGTGGAGTATCATATTTGGACGCGATGAAATTCTGGAAAACTATTAAATTAACACCTCCAGATGCGAAGTATAACGGATTTATAGGCGATGTAGATAAAACATTAATGTCTATGATTGGGGTTATGAATAATGTGGGCGGTTTTGATAAAGACACTAATTTTAAAGTAAATAAAATAGCCAATCCTGCTACATTCAGCAAACAATATGAAAACTTGGTAAATTCGTTTAATCAAATGGTTAAATCGCAAGAAAAAGCGGATGGTGTGAAAGGATATTCTCTTATCGCACCAGCAAATGAAACTACAATTAATAATTTTATAGAAAAAATAAATACAAAAGATATTCCACCAAGTATAGAAAAAGATATAAATCTTAGTGTTGAAGTCCCGATCGCATACTCAGACAATATGGTAGTAGCAGATACTATCGGACTGGGCAATAACTTGGCCATACTTGATGATAAAGGTGCCCAAACGAGGCACTTAAAGGGATTTGTTAAATCGTTGAGAGAGAAAACTGGAAAGAAAATTAAACTTTCTAATTATGACGATCCAAAAGTTGGATGGGAAGAGGCCATTAAACAAGCACTAAATCAAGGTGCTAGTATATCAGACGTAGCAGATGCGGATGATATTTTGGATAAGAGAATTTATCAAGAAATGCGGGGTAAATTGACACAGGAACAAATGGAGCAATTGACGGAACTAGAAATAATAGACGAAGAATTTGAAAGGGCAAAACCTAAAGGTCTAACACCACCACCACAACCCCGACCAATACCAACACCCGCACCACCGCAAACTATGCCACCGCAAACCATGCCACCGCAAACCATGCCACCGCAAACCATGCCACCGCAAACTCAACCACCAGCACCCGCACCATTGCCAGTGCCACTAGTGCCAAGAACAGGCGGATTTGTTGAAGAACCAGTCCAACCGCCACCACAGACTGATACAAAAGAAGACCCAGACCCAGCAACAACACCAAATCAAGCCATGGTTGATAGCATGAGATGCATTGACCAATTGGTTGATAAACTTATGGGGAAATCTCCCGCCGATGAAAGAGAAGATATGTTAGCACTTATTCGTTTTCTAATGCCAAGCGACCAAAATGGAGGTATCGGCACTTCACAAACAAACCCACTTATTAAAGGCAACGAACTAAGACGAGATCGCATGCTAGACACCAAGAATGATTTTGAATTGTTAGATAACACAATCTACAACAACACAAATAATCACTTTATGTTGAATAAATACAATAGAGCAGTCATCCAGAATAGAATAAAAGAAAAAAGAGAGTTTCCAAAAATGAAACGAAAACTGACCAGAAACTTCTCAGCGGAAATCCCGCGACAAGTTCAAACTCGTCCAGAGAGGAAGGATTTTAAACCGCTCGTCAATCCTCCGAGTAATTATGCTTTTGGTAGTCCTTACTCTCCTTATTTCTATAATTATGCTTCACCATCCCAACCCTTTGGTGCCGAATATGATAATTATAGATACAATCCAAACTATTTTCAAAACCCATAATATAAGATATCTTATAATATAAGATTGGATGCCGAGGTCTATACATAAAGGATTAATAGCCAACAAGTTGCCACGAAAAACACTTTTGAAGCAGAGTTTGGAGAAAACCAATATAGAAAAAGCCCATGAGGAATTTACTATTGACAGGCCAGTAATAACAGAGTTAGATAGCAAAAAACCACCCAAATTTCACAATGACTTAGAAATACAACCAATTAAAACACAAAGAGATAGTGTTGAATTGCTCCCTATCCAAAAAGAAGGAATATTGCAAGCAATGGGGACTATGGTTATATGCGCAAGCACTGGCGGAGGTAAATCAGTTATGATTTGTAATCTACTCGCCAAAAAGAACATGTTGAAAGGTTTTTATGATAGAATAGTAGTCTTTTGCTTAAGTCCGTGCCCGATTTTGGAGGACACTCTCAAGTTAAAAAAAGAAGACATAATCAAAGAGGATAAACCTGAGTTAATGAGAGACATATTAACTAAACAAAAAGAACTGATTAAGACGAAAGGTTTTTAAGAAAGCACCAAAGATATTATTGTTATTGGATGACATCGCACAAAGTAAGACTTTTCTTAAGTCAGAAGTGCTCACCGAGTTGTTTTTCGCTTCAACACATGCTAAAGTGTCAGTCTGGGTAGCAACTCAGAGTTATACACAACTCCCGCGAAGAATAAGAATTAATTGCCATTGGATGATTATTTTTAATGGAGTAAGGCGGAGCGAACTTGACAGACTGGCAGATGAATATGAAAGCCCTTTTCTCACCAGAAAAGAATTTTACAATATGGTTAAGTATGCTACGGCAGAACCTTATTCATTTCTAGCAATTAACAACACTGCCAGTGATAGAACAACCCAGTTTAGAAAGAATTTCTCTACTATATTACGATTAAATAAGGATAGAGATATGACCAATTTATGATTGAATTCAATCATAAACTAATTTATAAACTAATTCAATTAAAAAGTTTTTTTGTTTCATAATAATATAATAATATCTATCATATATAATAGATATGTCAGCACAGAAACTATATGCGACCCCTTATCATCAAGCAATGTCAATTTGGTATAAAGAAAATGGACAAGGCAAACTCACAACAATTCGTAAGGGAACACCCGAACATGTGGCAATCAAAAAAATAGAAGAGGGTATTAAGAGTGGTAAGATTAAAAGTCTAATCCGTCCAAAAGCACCTAGAGTAAAGAAAACACTTAACGAACCTATTGCCAGCGGGCAACCAGACCAAGTGCCAGACGAAGCATTGAAAAGAAAAGCACCAGACATAGCATCGGCAAATAATTCAACTCCCGAACCAAATGCCAAACCAGTTGAAATGTCTCCAGCACCTAAGGTTGAACATTCTTTACCCAAATCTGTCAATCCAACTCCTGTTTCTGTGCCAACAAAAACTACCACAACACCAGCAAGTAAGATAGAAGCAATAGAAGATGCGTCTAAAGAGACACCGCCACTAGAAAAAATAAAAAAACCTAAAAAACCAGCACAAGTATCAGATAATAACACTATTAATCAAGCCATAGCGGATTTAAAGAAAATGAAAGAGGAAAGAATTACGCACAAGAATTTACAAATTATGAAAAAAATAATTAGGGGAGAATAAAATAATTATTATTTATATATACGATGATTAAAAACTCAAGTGTTTCTATGCGATTGTCAAATGGATTTATTGACAAGATGAATGAAGCAAACCGACCTAAAGGTGATGGATTTCAATTGAACCAATTTGAATTGTGGAGTAGCAATGGCGCCCGTTAGTTAATCAGCCTCTGACAGAATTTGGTGATTTAGTCCCACACAAGTCTTCTACTATTCAAAACACATTAACAGACATTTCTGATAAGAAAGGAAATGCGGATGTGGTTGATTTGGACACTGCCGTTAGCAGTCTGGCTTATTTGAAGAAAGCAGTTGAAAATGCTGAGGCAAGAGAGTTTCAATTGACTTCACCACAAGATGCGAGACTTGACAATATACAGAATTCAGTTGATATTATTAAACAATCCGTTTCAGGTGAATAATTATTTATTTTTAAATTCTATATTTTTTTATTAGTATAATAAGCAGTGTAAAAACTACAATCACAACAACAACAAAATGGAGGGAAAGGATAGTAAAACACGGAGGAGTTGATGACCCTTAACAACCTCAGGTATGAGTTGCCAGCAAATCTAGCACTCACTGAACAGGGAAGTATCTTTAAGAAGAACTTCGCCGATCAGCAAAAATATGCCAGTGATTCTGGGACTGAAATGATTTTTACATTACAGGCGAGCACTGATTTGTTTATGGAAAGAATTGCTATTTGTCATTTGACATTATGGCCGAAGGATTGGTGGCCACTGATGGAAAGATAATGTTGCTTGTGCTCTTGGCTTTC
>WBZZ01004888.1:7500-22500 GCA_019918135.1 Paulinella micropora
ATACATGCATACATGCATACATACATACATACATACATACATACAATTCATACAATGCATACATACAAACATGCAGGTACAAGTTCCGGCTTCACTGTGGGTCAGCAGGACGAGGAAGAGCAGGACGACGGACAGTGCGCGTGCTGATATAGACTTACTTACATACACGTTTATACATATACATACATATACATACATACATACATACATACATACATAGATGTATACATACAGACAGACAGACATGCATACATACATACATGCATCGTAAATACATATAACTACGTATTATGGATAAATGTCTATGTTTATATTTTCTTGGTCTCCTGTGAATTATCTTGCTCATATCCAGCATATACACATATTAGACATATATAATGTGCACATAAAAATCAATCTACTAATACTATATTATATCCAAAAGAAAGCTGGAGGTGAATGATATACACATATGTGACAAGTTGCATCCAGTTCAACGTTTTTTTTTTTTTTTTTTTTTTTTTTTTTTTTTTTTTTTTAATTAACAAAAAAAATTATTATTATTATTGTTATTTTTTGTTTTTTGTCCCCCTGACTGAACGACTTATTTAATTATTATGACAGTAGGTAACACAGAATATCCAAGAGTGTGTAAAAAAAGAATACTTGCAGACACTGCTTGCAAGTTATTAATAATAATAAAATATTGGTACCGGGTACTTGCTAAGTACTCAGACGTCCCCGGTCAACTCACTTACCAGCTCCACTTGGCTTGAAAGATTACTTTAATACAGAACTCACCCTTGTAGTAACAGAGAACTGAATCCCGCCAAAACGTTGTATGGACTGTTACAATCCCCGAAGATAGCTCAATAAAAAGTCGGTAATACAACCAGACACAAATCCCCAAAAGAGAATGATGTCTCGTTATATTAGCTCAGTGAAGCCGAAAAGAAAACTGCAACAGACCAAGGTTAAAATGGCATTAGGTCAAATCCGGCCAAACGATATTGAAAATAATGGGAAAAAACTAGGTGCACCTGACACCAGAAAAGTGTACTTTTTACCGGCTATCCGGGGGGTGATGCATACAGTACCACTTCCCGTTTTTATGACGGAAATATGCAATATTTTCGTCATATAATTGCTGATTTCTTTTCTGCACAAACGCTACGGGGTGTCGCAACTAAGTGCATTAACCCACGGATAGACGGTGCAGTGGATATATAAAACGCATACGCCAGACACGAGTCAACTATAAATCTCCAGCCTCGTTTTTGTAAATAAAAACTCCTCCTTCCACACTTGTTGTCCCCCCCGTAATTTAATTCTGAGGCAGTATGTCAAGAACAAATAGTACTACTATTGCAATAAAAGCAGCGTTATAATTTTTCTCCTTCTCCAAAAACACTTCCGATCAGTAAATACATTGTCTTTTAATAACATACCCTTGTATTCAATCTGTTACCTTAATATAGTACTAGGGGGCCAGACCTAATAACTATATCCAAAGCCGGGGTGAGTGAGCCCGACCATGCGATATGCCGACACAAGTAGAGACGGACCGTGCTGGTATGACGATATTAAGTATATCCAAAGAAAAAAATTTAATATGTCTACTATGAGAACATTTTTTGAGAACACCACCCTGGATACTTGAAGCAGGGTCGTACCAGGAACACCATCGCTAAACTCACAAGCGATCCCCTTATACGGTGTCGTATCCATTTGCCGATTGACCCTCGCATTCATATGTTGCGATAAAAATGCCAAGTAACAACAATGGTATAAAAACATTTTAATAAGACATGATCTGACATGGGCACTATGAAATTAATCCACATGCAGCTTTCAATGTCCGACGCGTGATAAAAGAAAAAAATGTCACTTACTGCCTTCGTCGCCTTGCGCGAACCCCTTTGCCAGGTGGCGGGCCGCCAACAAAAGTCAAATCAAACTTCGACTCCTCCAGAATGTCCCATATTTTGTTAGGGATGGCGCCCAAAGATAAGTCAAAAGGAATGTCAAGCACTCCTCTAGGCAGTGACTGAATAGTCCACGCAGTGTGGTCTTTGTCTCGAAGGGTAATAGTATCATCCCATGTCTCGAGATTTTTTGCGTCTTTGTACACCGGTAAATATTGTCTAGCTTTTGGATCCTCAACAGGGTCCATGCTTTTCCAAAAATTGAGTACCGGTTGTATCGTTTTTGCTGCTAAGGATCTCTTCGATGTCCGTGCTGCCCGTGTAGTCTGCGGGACCGCCACAGCTCGCATGAGATAAAGATCTGAGAGAGTGTCATCGGCAACATGAGATTTTGCCGGTCTCAACAGATAAAAAGCGTCTCGGACCCACTTGATGGCCGCAATCGCCTCTCCTTCCTTCCATCGCACATGTCGAATGTCCACATTACCCGCGTTCGGGTTAGTGTCCTTCTCCCCTCCTCCTCCATGGACATCCGTCGCTCGCGTCGACCTTGCCACCTTCCTCGGTTGGTCGAAGATGAGATCGTTTTGCGCTCTCCTCCTCTGCGCCTCCGTGAACTTCTCCTTCGTACCGCCGCGGACTATGGGGGCTTTAGACTGAGTCCCCGCCGCGCTTTTGCGGTTTGAGTCTTCCTTACTCTCCTTCTCGGTCTCCTCCTTCTCCGTGACAGGTGCCCGATAGGCATTCTCCTCCTCTAAGGTATCCTCCTTCTCCGTGACAGGTGCCCGATAGGCATTCTCCTCCTCTAAGGTATCCTCCTTCTGTATAGGCGGTACTTCTTTGAAGTCCTCCTTCATCCGTTTCAACGCCTCCTCAACGGATTCATCATCAAGTAAGAAGGGGTCATATTTGATCAGCCTTCGAATATTCACAATCTGCAACTTCCCTCTACCCCTGATCTTATAATTCAGAGGTCCCATCTGTTCCATGATCTAGTATGGTCCTTTCCAGTGGGTAAACAGCTTAGAGCTAACCCCCTTAGGGACTTGAGGATGGTACAAGAGTACAATATCCCCAACCTGGAAACGGACTTGATCTAAGTGCGCTTGTCGCACTCCTTGTGCGTCAGTCTTTCTGCGCTCCGCCTCCCTGTGCGCCGCAACTATTTGTTCCGCCTCCATCTTCGCTCTTAGTCTCATCCCGAACAACTCATCCTCATCTGCCCAAGTGTCTTTTGGATGCAGAAGTGAGGTTGGGATATTAGGCTCTCGGCCGTAAACCAATTGATATGGCGAGACTGAGCTCCTGGCTCCTCCTAATGCCGATGAGGGTAGACAGTTCATTGCAAAGGCAAATGAAGGTGCTGCCTCCACCCAGGCTCTCTGATTCTCCTTCTTCATACAGTACATCTTAAGCGAGGCTTTGAGAGGTCTATGTACCCGCTCGATCTTGCCATTCGCTCTCGGGTTATAGGCAGTAACATATTGCCATTTCATCCCGTAGTACTTAGATAGTCTGTCGATGACTTCATTATTAAAGTCAGAACCTCGATCAGAACATATCTTTCTAGGCACTCCGATCTGCGAGACGATCCTATCGATCAGAGCCTCCGCAGTTGTCTTGCCTGTAGCGTCCTTAACAGGAACAACCCAGACATAATTGGTGGCTCGATCTATTGCGGTAAGAAGGTATCTGTACCCTTCTGCCGATTCGGGGAAAGGTCCCACATGATCGATGTGTAAAAATTCAAACATCCCGGCGTGTAACGGGAATGTACCGATGAGGCCAAAGTTCGCCTTCAGCGGTGTCTTTGTGGTTTTGCATGGGATGCATGCGTCCACTTCCCTGTCTATCTCCTCCTTCATCCCTTTCCATCAAAATCGCCTCGCTATGAACCAATGAGTTCTTTGTCGACCCGGATGTGCCAGTAAGGGGCAGTTATGGGCTGCGACATATATAAAGCGCCTCAACTTCTCTGGTACCCAGAGAGTCCATTTGTCAGGCTGTGATGCAAATTTGCCATGCTGGCCCTTGTACCACAATAGCCCATCTCTCCACGCCATCTCCTTCATCTGATCTTTGATCTGTGGAGTCTTTTTAAGCTCATTAGGGTTCTTGTATAACGTTATGAGCTCCTTGAACTCCGGATCCGTCGCCTGTTGCTGCCTCCACGCGGTAGGCGAGGCGATATGAATAGTACCGTCCTCCAACCTTACTCCTACCCTTTCCGGGTCTTCATCAAGCTCGCTTCGATTTTCCTGTGGAGGTTCAGTACAGACCTCAGTCGTCTCCTCCTCTTCTATATATTCGCCTTCGCGTTCTCGTATGCCTCATAAGACCACTCAGCGTCTTCGAGAACATGCGCCTCACAGCATATGCCATGCTCCGGGCCTTGAGGACTATATCGTAGACCCGTGCGGTCATAACGAACGCCTCTTGCCATCTGCATCGCCTCTATGTGGCTCACCTCGTATACCTTGTCCGTGGACAGGTCCATCATCTCCACTGATGATACGAAAGCCGACACCTCCGACTGAAACTCTAGCCTGGAAAGGCTATCAGCGACTACGTTTCGCTTTCCCGGTAAGTAGACCATCGTGAAATTGAAACATGACAAGAAAGCTTGCCACCGCGCCAAACGGCCGGTTTGTTCATGATTCATCAACCAAAGAAGGTTGTGATGATCGGTCCTAACCGTGAATAGAGGTCCTCCCCACAAGTATTCTCTGAGCCTCTTGAGAGCCCATACTACTGCCAACGCCTCCCTCTGTCGCGTGCAGTAATTTCGCTCCACCGCACACAGCTTTCTACTAATAAACATGATCGGGCGCAACTTTTTCTCCTCATCTTCCTGTTGCAGCACCGCGCCAATCGCAAACTTAGATGCATCCGTGTCGACTACGAACGGTTTCGTAAAGTCGGGCATCATAAGTACTAATCCGCCGTCCTTGGGATCTTTATAAATGGAGACTTTGAGAAGTGGGATGAGGAGGCTTTGCAGGCGTTTAATACGCTCAAAGATATCAATCATCTTCTCCAGCTTATCCCGAGTTGCACCCCAATCGGGTATGAACTGGCTGTAGTACTGTGCCATCGCAAGAAAAGAGTGTAACTCCGTGCGATTCTTTGGCAACTGTCTACTCATGATCTCCTCCCTCTTTTCGCGCGATATCGAGACCCTATTATGAGAAATCTCGTAACCCAAATACGTCACACTTGTCCTGGCAAGCTGACATTTCTTTAGGTTGCATTTCAGGCCAAAAGCTCCGATGCGCCTGAAGACATCTGACAAGTGATCGATATGCTCTTCCATTGTGTTAGAGTATACGATGATGTCATCGATGTAACAAAATGCATATTCTCCCGCCTTCTGTCCTCTCCTTCTCATAAAACCATCCTCCGACTGGTCGTCATATTGACCGCTCAACATCTTCTGCATCGCCTTCTGAAAGAGCCCCGGGGCCTGTTTGAGTCCCATTGGAAGCAACTTCCACTGGTATATTTCCATACCCACAACGAATGCAGTCAGCCATCTGGATTTCTCGTCCAGTGGTATCTGCCAGAAGCCGTTCTTAAGGTCAATGACCGAATAGAATTTAGCATTCCGCAGCACCCTTCTGCCTTCTTCTAAGGTCGGCAGAGGATTTCTCTCTTCCTCTAGCACCTTATTCACACGGGCATAATTGATCGTCAAGCGCCATTCTCCTCCTGGCTTAGGGACGATTTTCGGTTGAGAGACAATTGGATATGTAGATCTCTCAATAAAGTCCTCATCGAGCAACTGTCTCACATTCTCCTCCGCTATTTTTGCCTCATGTATGCTCAAATTTGCCCTCCGTGGTGCCGGAGATGGCTCCGCACCCGGTATCTTGTAAATGACAGCAGTGAAGTCATCCGACTTTACACCACCTGCCCGAGGAGGGTCGAAAATTTCTCTGTACGCCTCCATCTTAGCTTTGAGAAACGCCTTCTCTCTCTCCGAACCCACTCCTTCTTCTAAAATTTTCCGCGCCGCCGCTTGGAAATCTTCCTCCGACATCTTCTTATGCTCCTTGAGGGGCGCTAAGTCCTCCTCCAAACTTAAATCTTCCTCGGACAAATCGTCTAGTCCCGTTCTTTCATACGTGACTGTGTCCGGCTCATCATCATGACCCAGCCCGACAAGCATATCAATAAGGTTCGCGTATTGTATCGGAGCCTTACGGGTGTAGAAACCATCAAAGCATGTGAAAGCTTGAGGTATCAATTTCAACTTGTCCTGGGCTCTGAGCTTTTGCTTGTATGCACTGCTCTGCTCCCGAGACCCGAGTCGACAAGCCACCACTAACTGTTGCTTGCGAGAAGGAACAGGTATAGGATGATCAATAAGCCGGTCCCTTATCTCCTGTGCCCAGATCGCCTTCTCATTGTATGGCAGAATGACAGTATACGGCTTGTTACTCTCAAATAGAGTCCGTAGACACTTTTTCACTTCAGTTAATGAGCGCGGCCAGGTAGGCACATCGCCCCAAAAGTTCGTGATAAAAGGTTTAATGTCATCCGCTGGAGTATCGGGGCCCCTTCCTCCTTGGCACAAACGCCTCTCTCTTCTCATCTGACACCTTCGCATGGTAACAGTAGCCATTAGTAATATGGACATCTGCCCCGCCACCTTCTGCGAATCTGGCCAACGACGGGCACTGTTTCGCAACACATATTATCTCCTCATTACGCGCTACGACTAAGTCATCAATAGACTTTCTGTCCCATGCGGGAATCGTAACCGTATACGCCTGCATCTCCGTCTCCCAATTGTCGGTCCAGGTCAGTTCCTCCGGCACTGTGACATAGGGGTGTACATAGGCTTCAGTTGCCTCATGTACGAAGGCCAACTTTTTCCTCTCCGTTGCTAGACTCAGCTCAAAAGCCTCGTATGAGTCAGTAGCAGTCATCGGATTAATATCCTCCTCCTCTCCATTCTTCACTCCATAAATCACCCGCCGTGCGGCGCAATCGATCACAGCCCCCATCGTAGCCAATTGGTCATACGACAGCAGGATTGAACCGTGGTAATCGGGGACAACATAGAGGTCCGCACGATATACTCGACCGGATTTCAATTTGAAAATTAATGTGACGATGCCCGTAATTTCCGTACGGCTGCCTACCCCTTTTAGGGTCCCCTTTGTTTTTCTAATGTTTTTGTCCACCCATGTCCGGTGACTATTCAAAAACTTCTGGCCGACAATATTAATATTCGCCATCGTATCATTACCAACTTTTAATGTGGTTTGTAAAGTTTCACAAAAGAGGTCAGTGTAGCATAGCGCGTCTGGTCTATGTAAACTAGCCACTAGCACATGAATTTTTCGTTCTAGGGTTTTGAGTCTAAGCTCAAGTTCCTTGTCCTCTTCTCGTTCTCCCCCCTTTTCCGCCAACTTAACTTCTTGAGTCTCCGGGGCTTCCGGTATCTCGAGTGTCTTTTGGACAGAGTCTGGTACACCGAGTGTACTCGTGTCTATAGCAGAGACTATTGAGTCCTTTGGCGGGGGTACGGTCCGCTGCTTCTTCGTAGGAGGAGACCTAGCCTTTGCTTTCGGCTTCCTCTCCTCCATCGCCTTCTTCGCCTTCCTATTCGCATCATTTATCATATTAGCTCTCGAAGGATGAACTAGCAAGTGCTTACCTTGAGGCTTGTGAGGCTGTGTGCCTTCACCTTCACGTCTAGGAGGAACGGAACCGTTCGTATCCTGTTCAGCAACAGTAGGCATAACTGTGACTGTCGGATTAAAAAGAACAGTTTTTATCTCCTTCTCTCTCTTCTTTTCCTCTCTCTTCTCCTCCCGTCAGTCTACGACGACAACACGCTCACCTGAGCCGGTGCCTTCGTCTTGACGTCCCCCCTCCGTAGCGGTATAAGCTTGCTGGGGGTAGTTGGAGCTGGAACTGGTGCTATAATTCCAGTATCCGTGTCCTCTGGGAGGGCGCGCTGGGGTCCGTCCTCCCCTTCCACGAAAGCCTCGTCCTCGTGGTGCCGCCCCTCTTGGTGTCCCTCGGGACCCTCGTGACGATCCTCTCGTCTCTCCTCCTCCTCTAGTCGGCGCCTTTGATCGGCCCGATGCCTCTCTCTTCTCCCTTCTCTTCATTCTGTCAAGGAAGTACGAGACCATATTCGCATTCCACCTCCCCTCCTCCAACTCCTCCTTGTACATGGCGTACATGGTCTTTTTCATGCCTTCGAGCTCTCTAAGAAAAAGATTTCGCTGCCTATCATCAAGAGAGTCGTGGCTGAAGAGGCAATTGCCTACTCCTTTCTGTGCCTCATGCTTACACGCCATGTATGAAAAATAGCGGTAGCACGGCGTCGGCTCATCTCTCCCCCTCTTGAGACCTGCCGTTCGAGTTGCATGTGCTGCTTGAGCACCTCCAACCCCCTGTGTCGCGGCACTGGAGAATGACTCGGTGGCCGTGTCCAATTCGGAACACGCGTCGAGCACCTCCTTGAACAGGTCGCCCGGCGGAGTAGCCGCTACAGTCCTCTCGTATATATTCGTTTCTAAAAAATCCACCGTCTTCACCGCCGTGAAGGTCGGACAGGACTGTATGATCCTTGCGAGCTTGCTCGGGTGTCGTGTACACAAAGCACTCAGGAAGTACAAAATGATAGACTTCCGGCTATAAAAGAGCCCGTACTTGGCGCTGACCTCAGTGAGGATCGCTGCCAACCTCGTGCCAATGCCCAGCCCTTCGTTCACCTCTTGAAAAATCTCAAACCCAATCAAAGTACCAGTGCACAGGTGCTGATACCCATGAGTTTTAAAGTATTGCAAGAGGACGGCAACTGGCACCGTGCATTGCAGGTCTGAGGCTGCTCTCCTAGCCGCCACCTCTACCGCTCTCATCGCCTTGTACTCCCCAACATCAAACCCTTGTGTGATGATTGATGGGTCCAACAAGGTGTACAACGCCTCATACTCCTGTGTTTCGTCCGTTGGATGCTGCTTCATACAAGCATAAATTCTTCTGAGCTTGTCTCGAAGGTTCGCATCCGTGTCCTTCTGACTCGCTGTCTCTGCATACAGCGTCAGAGCAGTGGCATCGGACTTTGTATATTTTTGGAAGGCCTGTATGATAGCCTGTCTGTCCTTTTTGTCATTACTGTTGACAATAACAGTGGTAGGCGCTGAGCTAGTCGCAGGGGCCGAAGGGGCTGTGTGGGCTGACGGGGCGGAGCGGCCCGAGGGAGCCATATAAGATCCAGAGGAATATCTCGGTCCCTTTGTTCCCGCCGCCTTGGCTAATGCAATCTTTGCCTCCATCTCCTTCTTTTCTTTCTCAGCCGCTAGCTCTTTGATATGCAGCTCTTGGGCATGATGAAAAAAAGACAGGATCTCAGCTGCCTTCCGAAGGAACAAGGCCTTCTCCGCCAACTCCTTCTCTCCCGCTTTATTGGTGGGGGGTGGTGCGGCCGTCCCCTCCAAGATCGTATGATCCTTCGTGAAGACCCACCTCTTCCATGCGTCATCCTTCACCAAGGCCGCATGCAGCTTCTTCATCCTCGTCACCCCTCCAATTTCGCCTTCTATTTCCCTCAGGGCCGGGTGAAGGTCCCTGCCAAACTGGGTGTGTTGGAGTTTACCCAGGTCCACTAACTTGGCCTCCATAAGTTTCAGAGACACATCCATGACATTGATCTGTCCTTTTGGATTCCTGAACTTAAACTCCTTTTCCACTCTCTTTATTGAATCAATGTCCTGACCAGGATCGAGCAACCTAACCAGTGCTCTTGTGTTCCATGGCAGCACAGTCTTTCCAGTCTGGTACTCAAAGAGTATAGCACACTCAAACACTGTCCATGAGAGGTCGAGTAGCTCCAGTAAAGACATATTGTCCCCAAATGAGACATGTTGCACCTGTAACTGTGCACCGTCGTCTCTGAGGAATTCTGCCAGAGGCAGAGCTTGCCTTGGGAGAGGGTAACAGATGTCCTCCTTCTTCAAGGGTTGTCCCCATCGCATTTCTTGGGGAATGTATAGCCATTTATAGGCCTCATCCTTCCCTTTCTTCTCCTCAAACTCCTTCTTACTTAGTTTGCCATATTCGGCCACAAACCTCGCTTCCTCTCCTCCCTTCTCCTCCTCGACTTCCTCTGCTCCTCCTGTGTCAAAGGAAGGCGCCGTAAAAAATTGATTCTCTGCTCCTCCTGTGTCAAAGGAAGGTGCCAGATCTCCTCCTTCTGCATGAGGGTCAACGAACTCCTCTTCGTTTCCTGGGGTTCGCTCACTCTCCCCCCTCCTTCCTGCCAGTCTTCAGACCTAGTAGACATGGACGCTGAAGGAATACGGACGAGACAGAGTTGTTTCTACCCCGTAATTGCTCTGTTCGTCTATGAGGAACGAATAGAGAGAAAAAACGAAAGACAGTATAGAGAGAGAGCGTCTCACCTCTATGTCTTATGTGTTTTTTTTTTGTGAGAAAGAAATAATCTGTACGACTTTCTCTGAAATTTGATCTCCTTCTCCACTCCTCTTTTCTTTTTCTCTTTTTGTTGTTGTATCTGTTATGAGGTACGAGGACCTATGTACAGATAATGTCGGCTAGAGAAGCACTCCTTGAGAAGTCGACTTGTCGTCTGACACTTGTTCAGACCTATTGTCGAAAGACAGTCAGAGATTTGCAAAAATACTCTGATGTGTGTGGTTTGAGAGGCAACAAAGTGCACAGACTTGAAAGGTAGAGTACTACGCTCGTGTCCTTCAAGTTTGTTTGTAACTGTGAGTGTTTGTTTGTGCGTCTGTTGACCTACTCTGTCTCTGTCTCAAGAGAGAACAAAAGAACAGCTACGAGGTCTGGTGTCTGGCCTCCTTGTGAGGACACAGATACAGGCTGTGGAGAGGGTACTGAGACACCTACTCACAAACGCCTAGACGTCTAGTTTTGCAAAAAGAGCTGTGTGGGGATGTGCTGGAGTATTTGTTTTTTGGAACACCTACTCAGAAGAGATAGGTCTGTCCAATTTTTCTTTCTGCTGTGCCAAAAACAAGCCAGAAAAGAAATCAGCCTTGTGCTGGTGACTCCAATGTTACAATCCCCGAAGATAGCTCAATAAAAAGTCGGTAATACAACCAGACACAAATCCCCAAAAGAGAATGATGTCTCGTTATATTAGCTCAGTGAAGCCGAAAAGAAAATGGCAACAGACCAAGGTTAAAATGGCATTAGGTCAAATCCGGCCAAACGATATTGAAAATAATGGGAAAAAACTAGGTGCACCTGACACCAGAAAAAGGGTACTTTTTACCGGCTATCCGGGGGGTGATGCCTACAGGACTCCTAAGTCACGTGTCATCACTTCGAAACAGAGAGCTAACCCGGTGACGGAGGGTAAATTGGTATTGGGACCGCGGGCGGCGGCTAATGCCATCCCAGACCCGCCATTAAATCAAGTCCGAGGCTGTGCTACGGCCCCCCGTCACAACTTGACTCTTGAACTCTCTTCACTGATGATAAATAACCGTAAACAGTCACCGGTTATATTACCTTGCTGATCCCATCAGCTAATGTATTAATAGTAACTTCCTAAGAATCATCTTACTTTTCAAGTTGAAAGTTCCAGGGGGAATGACAACTTACCACGGAACTTTCTAATTTTTTATGCCACTGCAAGCCGTGACACAGCCTCTTGCCACTTATAGTTGAATTTTGAAGCTGAGTGGGAAGCACTGTCACTAGCAGAAGAGATACTAGAATTATACAACTTGACTCCTGATATTCTAGTATCAACTTGAAGTCACAAGTTTAAAGTATTTGCGTAAAACTTGAAATAGAACTTACTCATGATGGAAGAGTTAAGTATAATTATATTAATATAATCTTACCACAATGCTGGCCGCTCAGTCATAGCTAGCGGACCGGCCATATCATAGGAACGGTGTCACTCACTCCGTAGAGCCAAGTTAGATAACTTGGTGCCGCGAGTCTGATCAGAGCTGGCGCCGCAAGTTTCCTTACCGGTAGCTGTAGACAGGATCAAAATGTCTTGCAGAATTTTTTGCAGAAATTTCAAGGTTATTGACTCTTGAACTTGTCCTAACATCATAAATCATTGTTATATGAATAGTAGATGATAAATACACATTTTCTTTTGAAAAAATTCAAATCCTCAAACAGGGGAAACGTTTAACGGTTGGATTTTGTGACTGAGCAAAAATCATCCGTCGAAGTGTAGGAACTTGAGTGATTTTTACGTGGTTTTTTCACACAAAATCATCAGTTTATTGTAGTACATGATAAATATATAATTTCTTTTGAAAAAAATTTAAAATTTCAAGTAGGGAAACGGTTAACGGTTGGATTTGTGACTGTGAGCAAAAATCATCCGCGCTCTAAGTCGAAGTGTAGGAAAATGACTTTTACGTGGTTTTTTCACACAAAATCACCAGTTTATTGTTTTTAAACACTAATATATAAAATATAATATTTAAATATTCAAATTCAAAATTTTGAATAGTGTAACGATCTAAATCAAAGTATAGGAAAAGTAACACAGTAACAATTCAAGTCACTGTGCTTCCGTAAAAATGATTAAATATTGTTATATGATCAGTAGAAAATTATAATGGAGTAGTCTAATTATTTAATACTATATTATTTCAAAATTCAAACTTAAAATTTTCAATAACTTATAACTGTTGAAGATATCCCCCCCCCCCCACCCGGGCATGTGCTCAGCTATACGAGTGGTAAGTAATTTATTAAAACAATGCTTGAATAAAAAAACATGTAATGATTTATTAATATTAATATCACCTGATGTTTGCCTATGCATGCATTAATATTATTGATGTATTAATATTGCTATTAACATCCCCTGGCTTGTATACTTATACATTTTAATAAGTAATTAACAGTACTAGTGAAATAAATCTTATTTAATTGTATTAGATTAAGTGTTATAAGAGCGCGATTTGCGCCTTTTGGCTGAGCGTTCTTGCTTCGATCGTTTCTTCTTGCCGGACTTGGGTTTCTGCTTGGAGCGGCGGCTCTGGGGTGAGCGAAACTTCTTCTTCAGACTCTTCGTCGGTTGGGCTGGCGGACTCAGAGCAGGAGTCCGCATCACTCTCGCCTTCCTCAGAGCGCTCCCGCTTACTGCCGCCTTTGGTCGCCGTGGCCTCCTTGGTAGCGGCGCCTCGCACACATACATCGCATACAGTGTGACTCGTGACGCTGCCCCCCCCCCCCCCCCCCCCTAAAGTCAAAAAAAAAAGACTTACTCAATTTGAGCTTAAGGGATTTGATCTCCCTTTTTGCGTCCGCAAGGTCTCTGACGATCTTGTCAGCCCGCTCCTTATGGAAGTCTGCCTGCGCTTTGGCCTCCTGAACCTCAACCAGAAGGTCGTCCTTTTCCTCCAAAGCATCTTGAGATTCCTAACCACAGCAATGTTATTTGGTCACTCTGTGTGATGGGAATGCAAACATAAGACCTTATTGACTCTTTGTTTTGCCGCTTGCATCTTGCTTTTGTATTCGCGCAGGGTCCTTTCTTTGTTGCTGAGCGTCTAGACACAAACGTGAAAACACAGATCACTGCGAATAAAAAACTAACCAGTCTGATGATCACCTTCTTCAAGGATTTGATCTCCTCGTAGGCCACGGCGAGCTCGTCAGAAGTCAGCGCTGCGTTGTGCACCTCCGCTTGGACCCTGTCCTGCAGGTCCTTGTTGGTTCTTCAGGTTGCTCTTCTTCTCGGCTTCAAGCGCGGCCACTTTGGTTTTTAAGACAAGCATGGACTCAAAGTCGCTGGCCCGCTCCTGGCACTGTGCGTGACGCTGTGTGACCGCATCTTTCTCAGCTAATGGCCGCAGCTTTCTAAGCAGTGGCCGCAGCTTTCTCTGCAGTGGCCGCGTCTTTCTCAGAAGCAAGCCTGTCGTTTGCATCAGAGAGGGTGCGTACCGTGACTTCCATGTCCTTGAGTTTGCTTTGGAGCGATTCGATCTGTTGATTAAAGCGAGCCTTGTCTTCGAGGCTCGCTGATAGTGTCACCTGCGGCGAATTAGTACTGTGAACAGAGGAGGAGGACGCTGACAACGTTGACAAAGACGCAGACACGCCAGAGAGATCAGGGGCGGCGCACTGTTGTTGTGACTTGTGCGCATACTTGGAGATCCTGGTCAACATCTTCGTCTGGGTGCGGGGGTAGTCAGCATCCCAGTTGTTTTCAACTCACCTCAACAAGACAAGGCATGCAAATGCGAATGTGAAAGATAGTAAAAAAAAAACAGATTACCGGGTGGGTTGTAGTATTTCGATTCGATAATCGACGACGCCTTCTCGGGAAGCAATGAAGTCTCGCCCCGTAAGCACCCCTGGATCAGTTGCCTTTAGCTATGTCCGATGATGCGGCGTTGCGCAAGTTCGCTATAGCTAGCATAGTTGGTAGTCTTCTTTATTTAGCTAAGATGACTAGGCCGGATATAGAACAGGCGCTCAATGCAGCTAGTGTTATGCAAACCATAGATAAGGGAGTCACTTATGCCATGTTAGGAAGGATATTGCGGTATTTAATTGGCTCATTTCGCGGTTTAGCATTTCACGGGCCTAAGTCCTCGCAAGAGGGTCAATCCTATCCAAAAGTCACGTTATGGCCCGATGCGGCCCATAAGGTTTGCAATAAAACCGGAAAGTCACGTACGGGATACATAATTCTTTGGGGGGGGGGGGGACCCTATAGGTTGGCTTTCTAAGAGACAGAGTAGGACAGCCCTTAGCTCGAATGATGCTGAAATTTTTGCAGCAGCTGAATGTATTAGAGAGGGTCTAGCTGTAGGTCATGTTAGACAGGAACTCGGAATTCCGCAAAAATGTCCGGTTGAATTATATGAGGATAACACTCAAACAATGCTCGCAGGCGAACGGGGATTATCCGGACCACGTACCAAACATTTGCCTCTCGAACTACATTTCATCCATCATTCACAGAGATGGTGAGATTAAGTTTATTAAAGTCAGTACTAAGAAACAAATCGGTGATTTGCTCACCAAACCGTTGCCTCGTGATCAGTTCTTATATCTTTTGAACAAATTCACGGTTATCATTCCGGAATCCCTGGAGTGATTA
>WBZZ01004888.1:35000-37605 GCA_019918135.1 Paulinella micropora
CGACAGTACTCAACACGACAGACAGAAAGAAAGACAGAGAGAGAGAGAGAGAGAGAGAGAGAGAGAGAGAGGGAGTGAGAGAGAGTGAGAGGGAGAGAGAGAGAGAGAGAGAGCGAGAGAGAGACAGACAGACAGACAGACACAATGACACAGACAGACAGACACAATGACACATTGTGTCTGTCTGTCTGTCTGTCTTCAGACAGACAGTCAGACGTACCATATTAACTTTGTGTTGTAAGATTATCATCAATTATGTGCTATGATGACAACTAAATTGTGTCTGTCTGTCTGTCTGTCTTCAGACAGAAAGACAGACGTACCATATTAACTTTGTGTTGTAAGATTATCATCAATTATGTGCTATGATGCTATGTATGATTCCTGGGACAATATCGCTGCACGGAAACCCGGCTGTAAATCTTGTGATACTTTTTCCAACGAAAGACTTTTAATGAAGAACCCTTGCTTTACTTTTTCGCAGACTGACATGAAAGGAAGCAAGTAAGAATTTTTTTTTTTTTTTTTTTTTTTTTTTTTTTTTTTTTTTTTTTTTTTTTTTTTTTTTCTCCCTTCTCATACTTCTGTCCAGACATATTCACTGAACTACTAATTTTCACTCACTCCGATCATTCTAGTATATTACTACTGATGCAAACATAAACATTAATATTAATAACATGAATACTTAAGCTACATATTACGCAACATATCTAAACATAAACATTAATATTAATAAGATTAATACCAAGCGACCTAATATTAATACTTTCAATTAATACGCTCGATTTAATAACTAGGTTTCCACCTTAGATAAAGGTATGACTTAATAGCTATACTTTTCACGTGGACGATCCTTGAGTCCGATTGTAAAAATTGTTCTCTCAATAAAAACGAAGAAGAAGAAGGTAAAGACAGGTGGTGGAGACAGTGCGTTAACAGAAAAAATTTTATGAGTTATAAGTACCCTGAAACCAGCATTGCTTCAACTCAGCAGGGGGTGTAGCTCAAATGGCAGAGCGGTCGTTTCGCATACGACAGGCAGCGGGATCGATACCCGTCGCCTCCACACTTTTTCTCCGGAATTTTTTTTTTTTTTTTTTTTTTTTTTTTTTTTTTTTTTTTTTTTTTTTTAACCCAAGAAAAATACAGAGAACAAAATTTATCGTAATTTACCGATATTTTTAATTACGTTCACTGAGTTTTACAGCTTGCTTGCAAATCAGGATTTTTTTAATCACCCAAAAAATAGAAACTTGAAGTATGAGCTTTAGTTAGGGTTGTGTAGTCTTTGCTTGGGCAGGTAGAAATCCCCACCAAGTAGTTTCGATGAGCACCAAAGGTGCTGAAGTGGAGCCTGCATGATATATGTACATGTATATGTATGATCATTTGTGTGGCGGACTTGTCTAATCATATATCAAATACAAGCACAGAAAAGACGAAAAACATATACAGGAAAACAGAAAAACACACACAGGAAGCACAAAACATACATTTGTTTACAAAAACACTGAAAACTAAGCAGACTAAGGAAGATTTAGACAAAATAACGATTAATTCATATTTTTCTTCTAAAAAATATATTTATATGAATTAGTCGTTATTTTGTCTAAATCTTCCTTAGTCTGCTTAGTTTTCAGTGTTTTTGTAAAACAAATGTATGTTTTGTGCTTCCTGTGTGTATTTTTCTGTTTTCCTATATATGTTTTTCGTCTTTTCTGTGCTTGTATTTGATATACGAATAGACAAGTCCGCCACACATAAATGATCATGAGGAAAAAAGTGCAAAAGTTGCCAAAATACAGAAATACAAACACCCGTCGGTGTGTATTTTTACCTCACCTTTCCGTCTGCGGTGTTGCCAATATTGGTTTATTTTTTTTTTGCTGATATAATCAAAATTGGATGGATCTTAAAATTTCAATGGGGGAGGGGGGCAACGAACGAAGTTCGTGGGGGGAGGGGGCGATAATCACACGAGTAAGTGGGAATTTTTTTTTGCTAATATGATCAGAATTGAAGGAATCTTAAAAATTTAATATTAGATTCCATATCTCTATGCTCCTCTCTCTGTTCCTCCGCCAGTTTCTCCATCTGCTACTCTTTCTGCTTCTCTGCTTCTTCCTCTTTCTGTTTGAGATATTCTCCTTTGTATTTATCCAATACTGCTTTATTGATTTCTGTGTATTTCTTTTGGTACTCTTGGATCTTATCCTTATTTGATTTATAATATTCTCTTCGCTGTTTATTTACCTTATCTTTATTTGCTTCTCTATATTTTCTCTGTTGTTCTTTAATATTTTCCTTGTTATTTTCCTATATCGTTGCTGTCGGGGATCGGGCGCATTTAGAAAAACCTTCAGTTCTTCTATGATATAACTCATACTTTATACTATATATAGTATGTGCTTAATACATAATTCAATGATTGACCCTTACGATATCATTTTGTTATGTGAGTGATATATAAGAGCAGGGGAATGAAAATAATCTTATTTATATGTGTCCAACCCCATGGTTGGCAGTGTCAGACTTGACCCTTACGAGGTTCGACACTTTTTCGTTATTAAATTTCGTTATTTATTATATTATTCTTCTTTCT
>WBZZ01004889.1:27500-35000 GCA_019918135.1 Paulinella micropora
ACAAACCATATCGGACTCATGCAAAACTCCACTAACACTAAGAATATATAATAATAAACTTAAAAACAAACCAATACACACAATAATAGGTATGTATAGACGCCCACTCATAGACAAACAATTCATGCATGCATTACAAAATAACATAAACAGCATACTACAGAAAACGCCTACAAGCACAATAACACTAGTAGGTGACATCAACTACAACCTACTCGACAACATACATAAACCACACACAGACTTTCAAAACCTAATGGTAAACAACAACCTCTACACAACAATAACAAAAGCAACAAGACACGACATGGTCCACACAACATCCCACACACTCATAGACATGATAATCACCAACATCAATGCCAACATAGAATCAAACATTATAAGCCCATGCATATCAGACCACCACCCCATATACGCAATAATACACACCCGCACAAGAAAACCAGACACAGACAACACACCCAGACTTACCAAAAACATGTACGACAAAAACAAAGACGCAATCCTAGCAAACCTCAAAACACAGTTAGAATACATCACGCAGGACAACACAGAAAGCAGCGACACAAACCAAAAGTTTAGAGACATACAAACAACAATAACAAAAGTAATAGAACACTTCGAACGAAAACCCAAGCAATGCAATAGAAGAAAAAGCTGGTGCAGCCCCATAATAAAGAGGCAAATAAGAAAAAAGCACCTACTATATAAAAAATGGAGAGATAACCCGACAACAGAAAACAAACATGCATACAGGACACAGAGGTACAAAGTCGACAAAATAATACACAAAGCCAAAAAAGACGAAATAATGAAGACGCTAGAAGAAAATAAAAACAACCCAAAAAAACAACACAGAAAACTCAGAGAATTAGTACCTAACAACAAACCACCGAGAGCGTCACCAACCACAATACAGTACAACAACAAAACACACACAGACCCCATAGAAATAGCAAACGCACTCAACGATCACTACATAACAATAGGTAAAAAAACAAGCAACAGCATACCAACAACCGAACACAAACAACAACAAGAAGAGAGAGCGGAAGAAAACAAACAAACACATCCAAGCTTCAAACTACATAACACAACAGAAGACATTGTAAACAAAACACTAAAAAATATGAACAGAGATAAAGCAGAGGACATATACAAAATAAAACCAACACTTATAAAAGACATGCACGCCTTCCTCACACCTATGCTTACCAACCTCTTCAACAAAGCCATAAATGAAAATAAATACCCAGACGCACTTAAAACAACAAAAGTAATAGAACTATACAAAGCTAGCGACACAAGCATGCCAGCCAACTACAGACCGATATCACTACTACCCATAATAGCTAAAGTATTTGACACAATAATAAATAAACAAATAATGTACCACCTAACAAAACACAACATAATATCACATACACAATACGCATTCCGACCTAACTCAAGCACAACCATGACAGTCCAAACCATAATAAACCAAATACAAAAACATAAAGATAAAGAAGAGCTAGTACTAGCTCTTTACGTAGACCTCTCGAAAGCATACGACACAGTAGAACATTCAAAGTTACTCGACAAACTTCGACGAAATTTTAATTTCAACGAAGGCACAGTCCAGTTCTTTGAATCCTACTTCTCAAATCGCATTCAAGAAGTCCACACACAATATGCCAAGTCCCACAAACGCACCATCACACATGGCATCCCACAAGGCAGCACATTATCCACCACCTTCTTCCTACTCTATATTAACGACATAATCAATATCATACAACAAGGAACAGTATATACATATGCAGACGACACAACACTTATAATAACGGCAAAAACTCCTACAGACTTACAACAAAAAACACAAACAGAAATAACTAAGCTAATAAACTACTTCCATTCTAATAACCTAGTACCCAACCCAACAAAAACAACATACACAATTTTCCATAAAACAAAACAAAATATCACAATAACAATAAACAACCACACCCTCGAGCAATGCCAACACGCAAAACTCCTGGGCATAACACTACAACATAACCTTAAATATGACCAACATATCAACAACATAATCCGTAAACTCCAACCCACAATCAACTCATTATTATATGCTAAAAAATATCTAAACACCAAAACAATGAAACAACTATACTACACACACATATATCCACACCTCATACAAAACATCTCCATCTGGGGGACGCATGACAACAAAAAGAAATATATACAACCACTCATAAAAATACACAAAAAAATAATCAGAATAATTGCAAAAACACACTACCGCGCACATACCAAACCAATCCTAAATCAACTCAAACTACTCGACATCACCCACCTATACACCCACCGTGTATGCATAGAAAATCACCCATTCATTTACCCTAAAAAACACCTCAACAGACCACTCCACAATAACACATTTACACCAATCAATACCATACATCCATACAAAACCCGATACTCAACAAAAGGCAGCCTCTTTGTTAACCACAAAGACCCATACCTCACCAAGATCTTTGCAGATCAATGGAAATCAATTCCAAAACATATAACAGATGAAACAAAAATAAAGCCATTCAAAAAAGCACTAATGACATATCTACTAAAACATCAACAAACATCATAATATATGTAACATATGCACACGCGCGAAAAAAAAAAAAAAAAAAAAAAAAAAAAGAGAGAGAGAGAGAGAGAGAGAGAGAGAGAGAGAGAGAGAGAGAGAGAGAGAGAGAGAGAGAGAGAGAGAGAGAGAAAGGGAACACCAAGCTTGCTCCTTTGTCTACTACCTGAAGGAGAACTCTCCGGATCAATCGACGTATATGGTCAACCACGCCCACTCTCAACTCCCCCCTCTCTCTCTCTTTCTCTCCTTTCTCTCTCTCTCTCTCTCTCTCTCTCTTTCACTTCTTCTAGATGGAAAAGAAAAGAGAGGGGGGGCCGCCGCACATAAACGACTACACCTTTACAATAACATATATACATAACATAACAACATAATATTAATATCACCGCACAATATATCTAAACAGAAATATTAATTTTAATAACTATAATATAATATTAATACTGAGCAGCTGAATACTAATTTAATATCGATTGTGATGATGTCTGTGATGTTGTCTGTGGTGCTGTGTCAGACGCTGATTCTTCTTCACTGTCACTAGCCTCTGGTGTGTCAGACTCTTGTGGTTCTCTCGGTTCTTCTGCCTGTTCAGCTGCTCTCATTCTGTCTACATCCCAACCGTACTTAGCTTTTGCTGCAACCGGATCTTTGAAGGCATCTCTTACCATGTCCCCGAGTATTACGCTAACACCGTAGCTGTATTCCTCAAACTAGTAATAAAAGCTTTGCAGATTTGCTTCTATCGCATCGTAGCATGGTGCGTGAGCTATGAGGGTTTTGTAGTTGAGTGAGTGTCTTTGTGAAATGTCATAATCCCAACGGCTCATGACAGATGAATAGGTAATTACCGGTAACTCACGGACCTTACCTTTAAACTCAATAATGCGGTTTGCCGGGAGACTCCGCTAGAACTGAGTCTGTATGCACGATCAACACTTTAATCCGCAGGCAGTCTCTGAGAACTGAAAGACAAAACAGAGACAAACTAACAAGTGTCCTAAATTCACGCGAAAACTCTAAGTCCGTTTCACTGTCTCCTCTAACGGAGGCACTGTCAAAGGTGATGCTGCTATTAATATCACAACTTGATAGACTGCCAGTGCCACTGACATTCAACTGATAATATTCGAGCCCTTAGGATGTTGTGTCACAGTGACTTTAGAGATATTGATGTGACCTGACATTCGAATTGCAAGCCGGGCAAGCTATTCAACTTTGACTTCATCGTTCTCCCTCAATCTGTCATAGTAGTGATCATTGCAACTGTGCCGAAGCCATCACAGATTTGAAACTCAAGCTCACTGAGGACAAGAGCTTCGATTCTAACCGTGACGGTGTGCTCTGCATGTTCCTATCTCAAATATTAATATTGATTGCCCAAAAGTTGAATGAGGAGTCAAAACTTAGCTGTTTTGCCACTTGAACGTCCGCAGTGATATGAATTCTAGTACTGGTCTGCTTCAATCAGCAGTCTAAACATATGAGACTCTGCTTTCATGTGTACACATGATATGATGACCACGGCACTAGCGTTCCGAAGTGAGGTTGATACTTTAATGGCACGGTCATTATGGCTAGGTCCGTGACCAGGTGAGCAGTTGACTCAGGACCGTACTAAGTACCTACTACAACGGAAAGCAGTACTACTACTACAAAGCCAGGCTCCGACTAGTTAGAAATAGTTTACAGTGGTACTGTGACAAATCAAGCCCGCCCGACATATGCTGTGGAGTAGGCGTTGGTGCTGGTGGAGTACGAGCTTGGCAGGCTAGCGTAGGAAGAAAAGGAGGAGAACGGAACGGGGCCGCAGCAGGAGTAAGAATTGTAAGAAGAAGAGGAGGACAAGGAAGACGAGGCAGGATAAGAGGAATAAGAGTTGTACGAGGAGGACGGGGGAGGGGGAGGAGGAGAAGGAGTTATAGTAGGAGGACGAAGGAGAGGTGTAAGAGGAGGAAGGCCCGGGCTGTTGTAGCTGGAAGACGAGGAGAAATAGGAGTGAGGTGTAGGGGGCAGCCGAGTTGTAGGAAGAAGAGGCGGACGAGGCAGCGTCAGGGTCATAGGACGGAGCAGGGTTGAAGCAGTTTGGGGAAGAGTAGGAATTGCTAGAAGGAGCGAAGTTGTAGTGGGAGGAAGAGTAGAAACTCCCTGAGGGATTCGAGTTGTAGTTAGAAGAGGGTGAAGAAGAGTGGGTATTGCTAGCAGGAGCAGACTTGTAATAAGAGGACAAGGAAGAATATAGGTTGCTTGAGGGAGCAGCATTGGAGTAAGAAAAGGAGAAGCAGGGAGAGTACTGGTTGCTGGCCATGGACGAATTGGTACTGTAGTAGGATGGAAGAGGAGGAAGAAGAGAAGCGATAGCCAGTAGCAGAAGAAGCAGAGTTGTAATGGGAAGAGTAGCATTGATTGCCAGAGAGGTTGGACGCTGCTGTCGTAGGAAGAGGAGGAGGAGAAGGACGTGGAGGAGGAGCAAGAAGAAGGATTGCTAGAAGGAGCAGCGTTGTAGCTAGAGGAGTAGTAGTATTGCTTGTCAGAGGAAGCAGAACTGGAATAAGAAGAGGAGGAGGAGTACTGACGTTAGATGGATTGGTGTTGTAGTAGGAAGAAGAGGAGGAACAATAGGAATTACTAGAAGGAGCAGCTTTGTAGTAAATTAAAGTATAAGAAGAGGAGGACGAGGAGGAAGAGCATGGATCAATTGTGTAGGAGTAGGGATGGGTGTTGTAGGAAGAAGAATATCGAAGAGGAGAAAAAGGTATTCCCAGAATTTGTGTTGTAGTAGGAGTAGGATGTGATTGAGTAGGCGGGAGAGGAGGGCAAGGACGAGTAGCACACGCAAGAGGAAACAGGCTTATTCTTATACAAGGAAGAAACAGGATTGGTGTTATAAGCATTGTTGTAAGAGGCAGCAGCATTGTCGTTGTAAGAAGGAGCAGCATTGTGGTTGTAAGGAGCAGAATTACTAGTTTATAATTTGATTTGAACTGGTTGCTAGAGTAGCTATTTGCGAATCTGGTTGCTGTGTGTGAGCACTTGTGTTGCTGTAAGGTTCGTTGTCTGTCCTGGCTTGATGTCATTTTGACTCCTATCTTGTGCTCGCGTCGCTAATAATGCAGTCTGGTATGATATTGAGTTATGACGTATTTGTACACTTATTATATTAAATTAATTTTTTGTTTGTCTGTCTTAACGCTGACTGTTTGTTGGGGAGTTCTGTTTGCATTTTCACCTATAGCTAACGCGTGCTTAGATATATGTATTTTGCTTCTTGTACATGTTCTTGTATTTTATTAATCTCTTGCTTCCTACGCATGCACTAGCTGCGCCATGCATGTATTTCTGTATGTTTTTGTTTTCTTGCTCTTCTTGGAGCTCGGGTCTGCGTGCAGTCTGTGCATACCGTACACTTGCTTGTTCAGCTTTCTTGCTCTCGTCCCCAGTTGCTTTTCAGCGCTTCCGATATGCCTGATTGCCTTGTGTTGGTGCGTTTGGTACTGTCACTGGTGTTGCTCCCGGAGTGTCGTCCTTTTATTTTTAAAATTCTCTTGGTTGCTCCCGGTTGTCCTTTGGTAATGATTGGAGTGTGGGTGAGTTTTGTGTGTGTGTGTGGGGGGGGGGGGGGAGGGGGGGGGGGGGGGGGGGCGCTTGTGGAGTAGGACCTTCCCTGCTGTGCTTTATTCTATTGTTACTAGTGTTCTTAATATTGTTGTGGTGTTGTGAGGTTTTGTGTCTGTCTTTTCATGTCTCGTCTTGTCTGTCATGTCTACCGCTGTCTTGTCTGGGTGTTTATCTGTCTGTGTGCGTGTGTGTGTGTGTGATTGTTTGTTTGTTTTTCCTATCGGGGGGGGGGGGAGGATAAAAAAACTCAATATTTAATAAGCAATCATCAACATCAACCCAGAACGTAATATTTAATAAGTAGCCGCCAACATCAACCCGCCTGCTACCTGGATCATGCTGCCAGAACAGCCACGTCTTCGGGACTGAACAGTCTTGCCTCGAGTCCCTATGTATGGTCGAGACTGCGGTCCTGCCTAATAGTAAAGTAGGATCCGCATCAAACTACCATGCAGGATGGATGCAAGGCGAGATGGGTTGGTTTCATCTTACGCACCTAACTTTCCATACCAAATCTTTCCCCTATCTCAACGTAGCACCAATCAGGCAGAGCAAAACAACACCTGGACGCCTAGGGTACAGAGCCCAGGGAGAGGGACCGCTTTCTTTAGGGATGGTGCTAGCACCCGCACCTTGAAGTTAGCGCAACCCAATGACCCTTGGCTCACCCCTACGCCAAGTAGCGAAGACATAAAAAGCAGGAAGCATCCACCACGCACACACCGAAGGGGGATCTTCCTCTTGTGGCGGTCTGATGCGCCCGCTCCACCATAGACGCGACCGTCCGGCTAGCACCACCGGGGGACAACGACTCATGATCACCCCAAACCGCCATCGGCCTGCACCTAGGAGTGGACGGTGAACACTGCACTAAATACATCTCATCATCTTCGGCCCAGTCAGGAGTCCCGTAGGTCAGTGAATATGCTCTGGATCAAACCTGAGTGGAAAAGATGGAGGACAAAACAACGCGCCCACAACTACGACCCCCAACATAACTACATGAACCAGACACCGACCGCTTTATAACACACCGCGCGCCGACACAAACTTCCCATGAACAAGCACAGTGAACCCACCACGTGCACCCAACGCCAAATGCACTACCTCCAGTGAGTCCGATGAGCCTGTCCCCTTAAGATACAACAACCGGAACTCCCGCCGTGTGTGGAGAAACACAGTAAGGAATCTCGTAGGTGCCAAGACAGAGAAGTCACCCTACACAGGCACCCAACTCAAGGTAGTACTGCCTA
>WBZZ01004889.1:40000-42500 GCA_019918135.1 Paulinella micropora
GCAAAAGCTTAAGTAAATTCAAGTTTTAGTTCAAGCGAAAGGGCAAAGAATGGGGAAAGGATAAGGTGTGTCTGTGATCTCCAATACTTTGGAGCTCACGGTGCTCCCGACGAACGTTCTGAATTGGAAGGTTGTGGCGTAGAATATGTTTTGGTTGTGTTGAATTGCGTAGTAACCGATGTAAGAGAGTTGAAGTGGAAGGATGAGTCGTACCGGGTCAGAGTGATAAAATACAAGCTGATATAGGTAAAAAGGAAACGTCATTCAAGTGTAAAAAGGGAAATTTGCCAATGCATCTATGAAGTAAAAAAAAAAAGGGGAAAATTTGGAAATTAGTTGCAGTGAAGTAAATTGCTTTTTGCATTGTATTCTAGTACGTTAATAGTTCCTCGATTACATACTGTTGATTGAGTATTGCTTGACTCATGATATCCTTGCAATAGTAGGCTTTTATTTATATTAATATTAATTAATGATATATATAAATAATTACATGTACTAGGGGGTCGTAAAGTGACTCGGAAGCTATGAGCATATTTCAAGGTTCCGACCTCAGCATGTCGACTCATGATAATATCACTAAAGACAATATCAAGTTCATACCGTGGCAATATATACTTTACAAATACAATAAGCAGGGTGAGTAGGTTGACTCACGGATTTTTTTTTTTTTTTTTTTTTTTTTTTTTTTTTTTTTTTTTTTTTTTTTTTTTTACGCTTCATTCTTTTCCCCTCGCTTGCCCCTCGCTTTGACTCTTTGGAGCATCATTTTTGTTTACCTTTCCTTCTCACACTTCATCTTCACACTGAATCCTACGAGTGGCAAGCCTACGGTTTCTACTAATTAAAAAAGTGATTGCGTAAAAAAGAGATGAGCGAAGATTTGTGGTGCTGCATCTTTATGCAATGATCTTCCTCATCCAATCATATTATTGAACATAGATGATATTAATATAATAAACCTTCTTCTTGAGCACAGCTCATATGCACTGCAGACCATACACACCTTGCCCTATACCTAGCCCTTGCCCTTTTCCCTTATGCAAAGGGGTGAGCACGGTCACTCGTGGTCCGTCAAACCCCGGTTAATAAATTAACTATTTCTGCAAATATATTTGATATCAGTAGATAGACTCAGCCTCGGAGATTCGCGAAGAGCCTCTGCGCTGCATCTCTGTCTAAAGGATCTTCGACATCTTCATTATATTACTGCGGACATTCAAGTAAAACATTCAAACTTTGACCTCATCTTTCTCAATCAATATTTGAGATACGGAAATGCAGCGCACACCGTTGGAAAGCTCTTGTCCAATGCTGGCTTCAGATTTTTCGTACCACGTAGATTGATGGAGAACGATGAGGTCAAACTGATAGACTCAGAGATTCGCGAAGAGCTTCTGAGCTGCATCTCTGTCTAATGGATCTTCGACATCTTCATCGTCCAGAGCGTCTTTATCCCAGCTGGAATAGACCGAGGAAGCAGGCAAAGAGTGCGGCTGCAACCATACAGTCAGACAGGTAGGTAGGCAGGCAGAAAGGTAGGCAGGTAGGTAGGTGGGTAAGGTAGGTAGGTAGGTAGGGTAGGTAGGTAGATAGCGTCTTTATCGGAGATGGAATAGACCGAGGAAGCAGGCAAGGAGTGCGGCTGTAAACATACACATAGAGATATATTAGTAGGTAGGTAGGTAGGTAGGTAGGTAGGTAGGTTGGTAGGTGGGTAGGTAGGTAGGTAGGTAGGTAGGCGTCTGATTCCAGGAGATGGAATAGACCGAGGAAGCAGGCAAAGAGTGCGGCTGCAAACATACAGACAGATATGTAAGTAGCTAGGTAGGTAGGCAGACAGGCAGGCAGGCAGGTAGGTAGGTGGGTAAGGTAGGGTATGTAGGTAGGTAGGTAGGGTAGGTAGGTAGGTAGCGTTTTTATCCCAGCAGATGGAATAGACCGAGGAAGCAGGCAAGGAGTGCGGCTGTAAACATACATATAGAGATATATTAGTAGGTAGGGTAGGTAGGGTAGGTAGGGTAGGTAGGTAGGTAGGTAGGTAGGTTGGTAGGTTGGTAGGTTGGTAGGTAGGTAGGTAGGTAGGTAGGTAGGTAGGTAGGGTAGGTAGGTAGGTAGGTAGGTTGGTAGGTAGGTAGGTAGGTAGGTAGGTAGGTAGGTAGGTAGGTAGGTAGATAGCGTCCTGATCGCAGGAAATAGAATGGACTCTCTCTCTCTCTCTCTCTCTCTCTCTCTCTCTCTCTCTCTCTCTCTCTCTCTCTCTCTCTACCGAGGAAGCAGGCAAGGAGTGCAGCTGCAACCACATGCGTAGATAGATTTACAACTGACTAGGTAGGAAGGTTGGTAGGAAAGTAGAAAGGTAACAAGGTAGGTAGGTAGGTCGGTAGGTCGGTAGGTAGGTCGGTAGGTAGGTAGATAGGTCGGTAGGTAGGTAGGTAGGTAGGTAGAGGTAGTTAGTTAGAGGTAGGTAGGTAAGTAGGTAGGTAGGTAGGTAGGTAGG
>WBZZ01004889.1:52500-55000 GCA_019918135.1 Paulinella micropora
ATGAAATATCGACTAATGTCAGAAAAAAGGAGCTTCTGATTTCGTCAACCAGGAAGTCTGTGGGTAAAGTATTAACCCGATGCCCAGCTAAGCCGTGATGTTTGCACGGAAGGGACTGATACAGGCAATACCAAAGCTTCCTAGTACCAGGCGGGGCCAGGGCTCGTTCCATAAAGCGCCCCTTGCAGAACGAGCTCCCACCTCCATTACAGAGGGCCCAGTAAGCAGATGGAGTTTCGAGACTGTTCGACAGTCTAGTATAAACCGACAGAGCACTGTGGGTTTTATTCCGGGCTCAACAAGCGAGAAAGGGCACCCTGAGGGAACAGGATTGTGCTTCCCGTCGCTATTTCGGCATGTGACTGAAAGGCGTATGGCTAGGCACACATAAGGCACCCCACCACGGGCCCAGCACACCCACACCATCCCCTATAGATAGATAGATAGATAGATAGATAGATAGATAGATAGAGATAGATAGATAGATAGATAGATAGATAGATAGTTAGATAGATAGATAGCTAGCTAGCTAGCTAGCTAGCTAGATAGTAGATAGATCTATCTATAGATAGATAGATAGGTAGATAGATAGATAGATAGATAGATAGATAGATACCTGGTTTTGTCTGTGTATGTCTAAGACCTTTAGCTGGAGTTAGCAGAGGAAGAAGATAGATAGATAGATAGATAGATAGAACCTACCTACCTACCTACCTACCTACCTACCTACCTTTCTATCTATCTCTCTATCTAACCATCTAACTATCTACCTACCTACCTGCCTGCCTGCCTACCTACCTACCTACCTACCTACCTTCCTTTCTATCTATCTCTCTATCTATGTATCTAACTATCTACCTACCAACCTACCTACCTACCTACCTACCTACCTACTTACCTACCTACCTACCTACCTACCTACCTACCTTTCTATCTATCTCTATCTATCTATCTAACTATCTATCTATCTATCTATCTATCTATCTATCTATCTATCTATCTATCTATCTATCTATCTATCTATCTATCTATCTATCTATCTATCTATCTATCTATCTATCTATCTATCTGTCTATCTGTCTTCTTCCTCCGCTAACTCCAGCTATACGTATTGGACATACACTGACAAACACCAGGTAACTAACTAACTACCTACCTACCTACCTACCTACCTATCTCTCTATCGCTCTATCTATCTATCTAACTACCTACACACCTACCTGCCTGCCTGCCTACCTACCTACCTACCTACCTACCTACCTACCTTTCTATCTATCTCTCTATCTATCTACCTAACGTAGGTAGGTAGGTAGTTAGTTACCTGGTGTTTGTCAGTGTATGTCCAATACGTACAGCTGGAGTTAGCGGAGAAAGAAGATAGATGGATAGATAGATAGTTATATCGATAGGTAGATAGATAGGTAGGTAGGTTGAGGAAGAAGATAGACGGATAGATAGATAGTTAGATAGATAGTTAGATAGGTAGGTAGGTAGGTAGGTAGGTAGGTAGTTAGTTAGTTACCTGGTGTTTGTCAGTGTATGTCCAATACGTATAGCTGGAGTTAGCGGAGGAAGAAGATAGATGGATAGATAGATAGTTAGATCGATAGGTAGATAGATAGGTAGGTAGGTTGAGGAAGAAGATAGATGGATAGATAGATAGATAGGTAGGTAGATAGAGAGATAGATAGAAAGGTAGGTAGATAGGTAGGTAGGTAGGTAGGTAGTTAGGTAGTTAGTTACCTGCTGTTTGTCAGTGTATGTCCAATACGTATAGCTTAAGTTAGCGGAGGAAGAAGATAGATGGATAGATAGAAAGTTAGATAGATAGGTAGATAGATAGGTAGATAGATAGAGAGATAGATAGATAGGTAGGTAGGTAGGTAGGTAGGTAGGTAGGTAGGTACTTAGTTACCTGGTGTTTGTCAGTGTATGTCCAATACCTATAGCTGGAGTTAGGTAACGAAGAAGATAGGTGGATAGATAGATAGTTAGATAGGTAGGTAGGTAGGTAGGTAGGTAGGTAGGTAGGTAGTTAGTTACCTGGTGTTTGTCAGTGTATGTCCAATACGTATAGCTGGAGTTAGGTAAGGAAGAAGGGTGCGTAGCCAATTCTAGTGTGCACTCCTCGCCTATGCACACATCAAAGACATATTTTGGATATACGTATAGGTAGGTAGGTAGGTAGGTAGGTAGGTAGGTAGGTAGGTAGATAGGTAGGTAGGTAGGTAGGTAGGTAGGTAGGTAGGTAGGCAGGTAGGTAGGTAGGTAGGTAGGTAGGTAGGTAGGTAGGTAGGTAGGTAGGTAGGTAGGCTATACATCTATCAACGTTTGCATCTATACATGCATCTATATGTAGCTGGAGTTAGGTGAGGAAGAAGGATGCGTAGCCAAATATCCATCCATCTATCTATCTATCTATCTATCTATCTATCTATCTATCTATCTATCTATCTATCTATCTATCTATCTATCTATCTATCTATCTATCTATCTATCT